>JASAMW010004320.1:0-78831 GCA_030247985.1 Epsilonema sp. ZAB3_2 | reverse complement strand
AGCGCAGTGCTGAAATTCCGCATTTTCAATAGCATCGGTTTTCCTTGCGTTGCTCATAGTACTATTGGTAGCCGTTTGTCGTCCGACCTGCATAACCACGACACGTAACACGTTCTCTGAGGCATTCTCCAACCCCGTATTAGTCCCATAAGGTTTTCAAGATAGCAAATGCTTGAAAGCGCGGCGGAATTCGCGATTAGAGAAGCTGTAGATGAGAGGATTAAAAACAGAGTTGCAATGTCCCAGCCAGGTAGTGAGAGCGAAGATGAAATCGGCATGCTCGGAGAAGTTAGGGTGAGTGACAAATAGTATATTGACGATAAAGAATGGCAGCCAGCAGATAAGAAAGCAGCCGATGACAATGGCAAGAACGTTTGCGCCGCCCTTTTCTCCCCTTGAAAATTTCCCAAAAGACGAGATCGCCGTCTTGCTCGTTGCTTTGACAATGGTCTGTTTCCATCCCAATTTGTTGAAGTTTCAGATATTCTCCGCATATTATTACCTGGGCGGTGTGTGGGGAGGCAGATAGCCAAGGAAGGCTCCCTCAATCCGCCTTGGCACACTTCTGCTTCCTCCTCCAGGAAAAAAGCGGCTTCAAGAAAGTGGAAAAGACCTGGTTCCCCCTTGGTCCTTCCTCTCGCCGGCAGTACTGCTGCACGAAGTCTAATAATAATATTATGATTTCTCGCTCGAACACCCTGCCAGCTGACGCGCCATTTGACGATCTTTGCTGACAGATCACTGCGCCAGCCACCTTCTCATCCTTTCTGTTAGCGGCCGGTGGCATATAGAATCCAGCACCTCGATGTGTTGCAGAGAATCTGTCTCTCCCATAGCAGCTGCAGTCTCTGTCTCAGCTGTCTGTTCTTGTACTGACGTTTGTATGGAGAGGGACATTCGTTGGTGCAATGGAGATCGAAGGTGTTTCATTACTCAGTTGGCGGTTGAGAGAGTAGCGATAAGTTGTGGAAAGGGGGTCGTGACGTGGCCATTTCTCTGCTTAGCTTTTTGAGGGGAGAAGGTTGCTGCTGTTTCTTTGCACCACCGCGATGCATGCGAATATAGATGGGTTCTTCTAGATGTGAAATTCCAGCAGTCGACGTACGCTTGCTCAGCTTTTTCCGCCCTCTCTGCAGTGATTTACCGTGTTTTACAGCTACCAGATAGACTTTGGCATAGGAAAACACGGTAATAATCATGGGCAAGTAAAAGGATATGACAGAGCTGAAGATGACGTAGGCGGAGTTGTCAGTGAAGAGGCAGAGTCGAGGGTTAGTGTAGAGTTCTGGCGAGGCAGCACGCCACCAGGCAATTGCAGGAAATGAGATGAGTATGGAGCAAAGCCAAACCAGGGCGATGGCAAAGCAGACCTTACGTAAAGTGACGATCTCTCTATAGGCCAGCGGATCTCTGATGGCCAGAAAGCGATCGAGAGAGATAACACAGAGGTTCCAAATGCTGGCGGTGCTGGCCAATACATCAAATCCATGCCACAGATCACAAGCAACCAGACCGAAGAGCCACACATTCTGCAGCAGATGTAGAGAAATGTTGAAAGGCATCACCAAAAAACCAACGATCAGGTCAGCGCAAGCCAGAGACACAATAAGAAAGCCAGTGGGAGTGTGCAAGAAATGCTTTTTTAGTACCGCCAGTACAACTAGCACATTACCGAATACAGTCACGCAGCTGAAGAGAGAAAGCAGAAGAGCCACGAAGATGGAACCGTGCCTTGAGCTCAAAGATGGCGCTGTTGTCCTACGAGAGCCACCCAACGTTGGCACTATCCAAGAACTGTTTGTCCTTGCAGTTGAAAATTCGTTGCCAGCATAGAGTCTTTCGAGCGGCGTTGCCAGAAGGGTCGCGTTGGCAATTATCACAGTGAGTGAGTCATTTACTGACGCTAAAGACGCGCTGTAATTAACTTCGGCTGAACTGTTCCACAGGTCAAACTCCATGACCCTCTGCAAAATGTTGAACAGGGGATTCATGGTCAAACAATGTAATATGTTTGTGTAACGAAGACGTCACAATAAAGCAGGAAACATTCGTTCATCAGCTTACCATGCGTACAGCTTGGTTAAGCGGTGGTTTTTTCATTGTACTAGTATGCAGTTTTGGCATCAAAGCAGTTTGTCGCCCAGAATGTGCGTAGGTATGTATGTGAATGTACTACATGTACTAGTGCGTATGTATGTAATTGCACGTAGTAATACAGGGTGCCCAATGAAGATCTGGACCCACACAATCTCCAATAACTTTGCAAAGTACGCACGTACGTATGTATGTATTTTATGTATGTATGTACTGTTCTACTGTATTATGTACGTCAAGACTACATTAGGTAAGAGAAACTATGCCAGCTCGTATTGGCTTCGTGTTTCATGCTACGGCCGTTTTGGTCACAATGGGGGGCCCGGAGCCCCCGATCGGGGCCCCCGTGACGTAAAATAAAGATAGGGGCCCCCGCCGGGGTAAAAAAAAAAGGTGTGTAAAAAAGCCGAAAGAAAAGAAAACGAAAAGAAAGACATCTCTACTTTTACATGCATTTTATAGGGGCCCCCGGCCCCCGCCCCGGGCCCCCGATCGGGGGCCGCCCCGATTGGGACCAAAACGGCTGCCACAGCCACATGAAACACGAAGCCAATACTAGCTGACATAGTCTCTCTTCCCTTATGTAGTCTTGTGTACGTAAATGTATGCACAGTATAATTGCTCACTATATTATTGAGGAGTCGCAAAACTGGTACTTATAATTAATGTGCGCCATTTTTCTGCGCCTAACCACTAAGCGAAAAGATTTTAACTTGTATGGTCCCCAATAGGAAGCCAGCATGCAGTGGCACAATGATGTACGTGTATACGTACCGTATGTACAAGGGGTAAACGCCAAACGGGACATACAGAGTGAAATGGCACTGGTAGGGGGATAATCTGACTCTATTACAGAAGGTGCACTCCCCGATAATGGACATCTAACCCTAAAGCTGGACCGGGATTAGAGCATGTCTAATTAACCAAGAAGGCCTAATACTTTTTGTTTAGGAATCCACGGCGAAACAAGAACTCCTAAAATTTAGGATTCTGAACTTTCTCTAGTAGTTCTTGCTTTATTATCCGAAAACCCGGGAATAATTTTCTCTAGTAGTTCTTGCTTTATTATTGGAAAAGCACTACTAGAGAAAGTCTAGACTCCTAAATTTTCGGAGTTCTTGTTTCGCCGTGGATTCCTACACAAAACGTATTAGGCCTTCTTGGTTAATTAGACATGCTCTAATCCCGGCCCGGCTTGATGGTAATAACTCTATGATAAAACTCGATACAGCAGCACACAGAAGAGATTCAAGAGCCATCAATTCAGCCATCAGCCATCAATTCAGTACAACGGAAAGATCAAACACTTTTCAACAACGCACTCTCAGTCTCAACACTGAACACCACCCACGCATGCAACGCTGCCGAAAAGATGGCACCGAAACCATTTGCGAAACGCAATGCAAATCTACTGAAAAGGCATTTGAATACGGTACACATACGTACGGAAAATCGTAATAAGTAAGGGGGTGGCAGAGTGAATAGTAATATATTTGGCCAAAATTGTTTATCTGAGGTGGTTCACAGAGTTACTACTGACGATCGCGCAAAGTCCCGAGGTCTTGTCTTTGTTGGACACCCGGTAGCTTAATGGGGTGGGTACTCGTAAATACCAAAGTCTTATCCCTTCCCTAATTAAGACAGCACCATCTATACACAAAAACAAATAGGCTAAGGCTGCAAAGATTTACTGTAGACTCGCCACGTCGCCTGTAACGAAAAGGCGGCTCTATAATACAAGTCAGAAGTCTACATACATAGATACTGGGTGTTCGAAAAAACTAGCCGCATGTTCGAACAAATAACTTCAAAATAAGGCCGCAAATATTATGGCGTCATTTTATAATATTGCACCTATGTATGTTGCTAATTCTTCAACGTTTCCCCTTGGAAATTTTGTCGCTCTAGGTCTAGTACTGGAAGCTTCACTTCACGCCAGTTGAGCTTCAAATGCGGAGCAGTTTTGCGGTCTATGCAGTGTGCATTAAAATTAAAAATTGTCTGAAATGTTATTTCCTACAGTGCTTGAAACATGTGGCGCGAAAACATTCTGAACGGCCAGCGGCTGATATCTGGAGACTATAGGTTTGAAAAATTTGCCTAGACTTTCTCCATGTTGAGGAAACCTTCAATTTTGAGCCAAAAACTTTCAATGTATGTACGACTTACGGAACTTGAAAGGAAACTTTCCATGCAATACCATTGAAACCTTGAATATCAGATACAAAGAGTTCCCTCAAATCCATTCGTCTACGTTGAGTGAGAAATAAGCATCAAAGACGACATACAACTTAGGAACACCCTATTCACATTGGAGACCTTCTTCGCTTTCCGAAATCTGAGTTAAAGCACTATGCTCCAACAAAATTCTGTACTTATTAATACAGTAGGTACGTACTTCTCACGTTAGCCTATGTACACATCGCCCTAAGCACTGAAACATAGGGCAAGGGGTTAAAATCAGACATCAGCAACATAAATACCTACGTACGCTTAGTGAATCTTTCTCAGCGCCCAGAGCATGCTTCAAAAGAGTACAGTATCGTAAATCCACGGTGCTTTTTCACTGTGCAAAATCAGTCTTGAGTACATACAAGCCCAAGCTGGCCAAAGTGTCACGTCACTAAATGTAACAGGGAGAAATTATTCGGTGAAAGCAGATTGTCAGCAATGGGATGCGGAGCTAAATTGAAAATCATATTTGGACTGAGCAGCCTTTGATTGCCGACGGATGTAGGCACTTCTTTCTTGCTAACAATTTGCATCCTTTGGATGTACATACGTACGTACGTACTATATAGCCCTACCAGCGAATATTGCTGTACTCCTATGTACCTAGCGATTCTTTGCGTTTGCGTAGTGCATGTTTTGTACAGTACAGTATGTACGTACTTATGTAGAAATGAAAAAGTTGTGAACGTATGTTATACACTGTACAGTAGGTGACTTGAAAAAGGCTTCCAAGGTGGTCGTGAAAACGTAAGGTTTGCTCGTCCAAAATTGCTTTGTCGCCATCTCCATAATGAGACAGTGCGTAAACAAAAGGAAAGCTATCCCATGGATTCTAATTAGTAAAGTTACCTATCCACCCGCTGGTAGTAGTTCTGCGCTTCTCTAAATCTCAGCACAAATGTACATACTTCCGGTATAAAAGTACAAAAGTATAATCGCGATTAAACCCGGCCACACTGTACAAAACATATTGAGGTGGTATACGAAATATTACAGGTACATTGTATGCGAATCAGTATAGAAAATACCGCAGTGAAATTTTCATTACAACACAGCAAAACATAAGCGCTGCTTTTTTGTCTGCAGTGTGTAACTATGTACAGTACACAACACGCATTATACTGCAAAGTCACAACCGCCCCTTTACAAGCTTTTGGAGGGTTTATTGACTTCCGTCCTTCAAATGTACACTGTACAGTCTGCTATAAAACATCAAGTTTCGTACTGTTGTACAGTACACTTGTGGTTTATTTGGCGAATGTTACGAACGCCAAATAAATACAATACATAGAAGAACGGATGCTGCAAAGAGTGGCTAGTTGGCTAAGAGGATTTGTTCTGCTTTTATGTGCGTCTGTGTGGTGCGAAAATCTTTGGACACAACGGGGCGTTTTCTATAATGTTTGTACGTACAGTATATAGTATTATGTAGTCATCATGCGACAACAAGTTTCATCTTCTTTCATCTTTCTTCTTGCTCCACTTTTCCAGCTCTCTTTAATGTGGTCACTTGCCAATCAATCAGTTACTCTGGAAAACTAAAAGTGACAGCCGGAGATGATCATCCAATCAGTCTTCCAACGCTCCAGTCTATGTAGCATGCGATTTCAGATACTAGGTTTTTTGTTTTCGGCGACGCAACTTTCGATAACAAAAGGACACGCTACTCACTACCTCAAAATCTCTGAAACTCTCGTGCACGTACGTATACGTACCGTATTTTTGGGTGTATACCCCTGAGTATTATCCCCCAAAAATGTGCAATATAACCCCCATTGACAAAACATAAAATTTTGTTCTATGTATATCATATCCTCTGGTGTACTAGGGTACGTACATATACCCCCATCATGTACTGTAAGGTTCCAACCTACGTATCTATTTGAGCTGGTCATAAACTAGCTATCGTATTTATAGCTACTCCTACACCAAGCTACTATGCCTATAAGCTTACCTGATCATGTCTTGTACATACTGCTATACACCCAAAAATACGGTACATACTTTTGTTTCTTGCAAGAATTTACTTTAGTTGAAACAGGGCCTCTTGCACTTGCACGTGAGGGAAGCGCAACACGAGAGGGACATTCGCATACTGTAATTATCTATCTACGTAATGGGGCTGGGGACCGCAGACAAATTAGGCATCGGCTGGCTTGACGCGTCTGCCTACAGTGACCTACATTATGTGTTGCAAAACACACGCATAGCATCACCCCACAAATTCAGGCCTTTTGATAGACGATTCGACTTCTTGCCTTCTTCCCATTCTCTTCTTATTGGAAATTAAGACGGGGACGCTCGCTCTACCTTCGTTGTACACAGAAAAAGAACCACTGAGTACACAGAAAGAACCAATGATGACGTACGGCGATATTAGTATGTATGTACGTACGTACATACCATACACACATGGTATAATAGGATATGCGCACTACATACACTCCGTCCAGCGCGTTTTCGAGATAAGGGCGGCACGGAGAGTCTACACACGAGGATTGGATCAATCGCCAAGCCACCCGCACCACTTTGACACTACTAACCCTGTTAAAATCTATGGCGTAACGTAACCCTTGCAATGCTGAGACTGAGGTGGCATCAAGAAAAGTGGAATTCGGACCGCCAAAGACGGCGGCCGCGTATGTGCACACGGCAAAAAGAGAAGACGATGGGATGGGTTGGAAAGGTGGGTTTCCTTCGGGTCAGCTGGGCCCATAGAAACACTAATAGAACCGTGATCGCCATAATCGCCGTCTTGCTCCCTGCTATGCGCATCATGTATGGCCTATGTTACGTAACATACACATATACATACATACACTATACAGCATAGCCAAACTACTACTAGTGCCATATAGATACAAATACTTATCGTGAGTTTGGTCATGGCTGATTGAGGCGGAGGACGTGTTTGATTCAGGAAGTCGGAAATCATCCTCTTTCAACATTACCTCAACATGCACAGTAGCCAAACATCGAAGATTCTCTGTCGCTGTCTCACGCATACGCACACGTGTATGTATGTACATGTACACACGAATATATTATGTAACGCGCCTCCTTGAAACAGACGGTGAGATCATCGGCCATAATCGTGGAAGTGGTATCCGCGTGCAGAGATATCCACGCGTACGTTCTTTCCTCCTGTGGACTACGAAGACTTCATGCCCAATTCTGCGGTCTCCTCTTTTCGCCTAGATTCCTAATGTTTCAAACTTCGGTTGAGTACACAAAGGAGACGTGCCGCCAATCCTCCTTTCGCTTTTGTTGTTGGCTTATTTAATCCGGTAACACCTGGCTTTGGAAGTAGTTGGGAGGTCACACTAATCCAATCCCTACAATGTAAATTCGTTCGTCGTTTGGCATCAATACCATCAAAAGCCTCTTTGTGGACAGCTGAAGCTGTAGAGCTGGTACATAGCTGGTTGCTCAGTATGCTCACCAAAGAAATCACGTGATGAGGGCGCCAACTGAATTCTTGGTAGATAACCGTCGTTTCCTGTGGGAGGCGAACTGGTCAACTGTCCTAGTTCTTTCTCTGTGCCTGCTGCTATCGGCATTTTTCAAGCAAAGTGAAGCCTGCGGAACACTGGGGCAATTGGGTCAACTCGGCCTCGGGCCTGGCGTGGACCAAGTAATCGCTGATTTCAAGCGCCAGCAAACTCAAGCCTTGGAAGGGCTCAAACGTTCCTACACTAGTAAGCTAGAGCTGTACTGTACCGTCACCGTGTAAGAGCGACGTTTATTATGCGGAGACGAATACGTAAAGTAAAATGACGCAGTGCTTTAAGGAATAGCCCACAGCACGTAGTACTTACCTACTTAGTACCTACTATGTACACAACATACTACTGTATTATATGGGGTGTATCAGAATTTACTCACCAGTTGTCTGTGCTTATAACTCCAGAACGGAGCGTCATTTTTCACTGCGATCTTTTGCAATATGTAGCCAAGGCTTCAAAGTTTGCGCAGGTAAAATTTCAACTTTCTAGGCCTACAGAAAGCGGCTCAAAACAGCTCAAAATGGCTGACCTCAGAAATCGAGGATTTGCCTACTTATTTTACCTCAATGGAGAGCATATTCTACCATCCCAAAGCTACTGTAATACATTTTCAAAACATGTTCAATATCCTATGCAGAATGCGGCAGAACCAAATCTGCTGTTGTAGTATGAAGAAAATTGAAAAACTCAGCTGTGGAAACTTTGTCCTAAATCCAGGTTTTGCCCCATAGTGAAAAAACCGTAAATTTTTGTGTCCGAAAGCTTGAGCCTTCATAATTTTCTTGTTAGACGGACTACGGGGCTGAAATTTTGTCAGCTCAATTGCAGAAGCCTTAGCTACAAAATACAAAAGAGCATACTGAAATCAATACTTCGTTGAGGAATGAGAGGCACAAACACCCGGTGAGTTTATTCTGATACACCCTGTATTTGTCAATGTATACAATACGTGCATACGTAAACTTACTGTATGTACATAGGTACACAACACAGGTGGTACAGGTAGGTACATTCGTACGTATATATCTGGTGGAACGTGTTCGGTTGCACGCACACACTCCTCGTACAAGTGATACTGCACTGTACAGTAATGCTTTGAATGACTTGACCAAGCCAGTATTATGTATGTACTGTTTCAGACCAATTAATCTCGCAAGAGCTTTCTGGTGGTGCTGGAGATGCGTTGAGCGCATTGAGTAAGCTGCGAGCGTTGGAAGAAGCGCGGAATCTGGCTGTGGGCGAACTGAGCGGCTTCGAGATTTGCGGCATCGACTTTTCCACGCATCAGAAGCAGGCGCTTCAGGATTCCGTGCCTCTGCAAGTGGAGTTGGTGGAGTCAGTCAACGATTGCTCAAAGCTCTGTTTTCGCCAGCGTTTCAAACTAAGGAGCGACGCCAGCTTCACCAACCAGTTGCCGGATCACTCCAGCATTTGCAACAGCTTCCAGTTCAACCTGGCCACACGAGAGTGTCAACTATTCAATGTGGATGGCGACTTTCAGCGTATGGTAACACGGAAGGACGACGACTCCACTGTGTATCAGTTAATGGAGGTGGAGGGTCAGAACTGCGACAACCAGCACCGGCAACAGGAGCGTCTTCTCAACCGACCCGACATCCTTCGTCGCCCTCCTCCACTGGCAGCTGCTGATGCCGCCGCTTTACATCCTCCTCCTCCTCCTCCTCCGCCGCCTCCGCCCCCGGCCGTCATTCATCGACGATGCGGCATGCACGACGACAACTACGTGTACCGTCGCATTGAAAACTTCACCATGGATCTCGGTCCCTCCATGACTGTTGGCGGTGTGGACGAGTGGGAGTGCTGGCGCTTTTGCAGGGAAAAAGAGGTACTGTACATAGCGGTAGACTGTGTATTTTGCGTAACCACCCGAGCCTGCGGCACCGCGGCAGTTTTTCGTGTGCCACAGGGGCGGCGCGCCGGCGGTACAGCGCGCCGCACCACCGGCGCTGCAGCAGTCACGTACATACTTCGATAATAAAACCTGCTGTTACAACTACATAGGAGAGGACGTGTGCACGCTCAGAGTAAGACCCCCGCAGAGCCGGCACAACCGACCACGCGGCGCATGCAGAACTCCCGCGGTACCGCAGGCTAAGGGGGTTACCTATTGCACTTAGATTTTTCTGCGGTTGAGGAATTGTGCGAAAAGTAATTTGTATTTCGCGGATTTCTACAGTACTAGTACTGGGTGTTTCACGAAAGCTGTCACCTCTAAAATGCTTATAAGTTCTGAACCATTAAATTTGTTCCAAAATTTTTTTAATAAAAACTTGAACACATACCTGAAAAGCATGCAAAATTTCATTGGTGGGTCTTAAGTAGGAAGGGAATTATGAAGCCTCAAACATTGGGTGTCAAAATCGGCAGTGGCAAGAAAAGCGCTCGATTTTTGAAGTCCATACGGAAGGAAGTATGCTTTTCCGCTCTATTCAAGCATCCATTCGGCCTTCTTCAGCATGCAATGCGAAAACATAAAGGGAACATTGCCGCCATCCCTATGAACATGCTTGAAAAGAATCTTTTTCAGAGTTTTGACGACGGCTGCACAAGTGCAGGAGAACGAAAACGGGCACATCGGAATATAGGACCTGAAAAGGCGTCGCTTGTTTGTTTGTTAATAGTGCATGTACGCTAATGAAATTTTGCATGCTTGTCAGGTATGTGTTCAAGTTTGTATTAAAAAAATTTTGGTAAAATTTTAAGCATTGGTTCAGAAGTTATAAGCATTTTAGAGGTGACAGCTTACGTGAAACACCCGGTACTTTCCAAAGACCAAACCACAGTCCGTTTTGTGAACAAATTGACATTAAATTCATCAGTTCCAGCGGGCATTTTGTTTTGTCAGTCGTCGGCAGCTGGGTTTAGGTCAAATATGTACACAGTGTAGACTGTAGACTGCGTAGGTATAAAGGTACCCGACATATACAGGGTGTCTCATAATAAACCGTCCACCTTCCCGTGCGTGTAACACTGGAACCACACTACAGATTTTAATGCGGTTTTTTGTATTTTGTAGCCAAGGCTTCAACTGAGATGTGTACAAAATTTTAGCTTCCTAGGCCCAGTGGAAGCTGCTCAAACACCTTTTTCCTCCAGCGGTCAAAAACAAGGTTTTTCGAACTGGTAGTGCCGAATTAGGGGTAATTCTGTGCGTGATTCATAATAAAATTAGCCTCGTAATGAAGAAAGATGTCCCAAAATGCTAGGAAATGTGTATCTCACGCATTATCCCCAGTGCCAGCATAGCAAACGCATGGAACAGGGTATCTTGAAAAACTAAAACCGATATTTTCTCCATAGTAAAGGAAAACGTCGATTTAGAGCTTCGAGATTCAAACCGTCGTAGTCTCCGAAGTATGTGGACTACATAGTTGAAAATTTGTACACTTACTTGTTAAAGCCTTGGCTACAAAATACAAAAAACCGCATGAAAATCTAAGATGTGGTTCCAGAGTTACATGCACGGAAAGGTGGACGGTTTATTATGAGACACTCTGTAGTACGAGTACAGTATGTACGTGTCTGTATGTCAAACAGAGTTTTTACATAGTTCAGTTGCCTTGTCCCGTGAGCTTTTTGCCTCGTTGTGGTTGGACGCCCGCATCTTCTCGGAGAGTTACGTGTGTTCGGCATTATTTATCTCAATCATCCACGGGTGTCCCAGTTTTCAATAGGCAAAAGTCGGCAAAAAACGCGCTGGTCCGCCGCATGATCGAACGCTGAGGTAAAAAATATGAACAATTTAAGGTGGATACGATGTCTTTCCGACCCAAATTTGCGCAGCTGCTGCGCTCGCTACAGGGCAGATATAAACACGCAGTTTTGCTCTCTTAATAGACCCAACCTACGTAGGTCTACCCCAATTGTCTACCCAAAAAGAGCGCCTCAAAAGCACTTGTATTTGGCGCAGTACGACATCTCAAAAACACCCCCAAAAACATACGATTTGGCCGTACTGAACGATCCGCTGAATATTTTTCATAGAACTAGGAAATTCATGTATACTGAGTATACCTGAGCCGAAGCCATTGTTGCATCTCTACCATGAAATTATCACAGAAGTCGTACAGCCTGAGTTGGTGTGGACAGCTTGATAACAAAGGATGTCTTTGCGCCGAGTACAAATTACGGTGCGCGCGCACGTAGACTTGCGAAAAGAGAGGAGGAGACTTGGCATTTGGCTTTCGACTTTCGTAACTTTCGAAAGGGGAATCTTTCGCAACTGTCTACGCGCTCGCACGACGTACTTTGTACGCGGCGCATAAACAACACCCTTTGGATTTTCCTCAATCTGTCCACACCGACTCGGAGTATACGACTTCCGTGAGAGCTTGAGGGTACGTAGGTATTATCCCACCCAAACTCTATTATACACATTGTGTACTATACTATGGGTATGTACGTATTACCGTGTCAAAGTGGCAGCACGAGCAAGTTGTGGTCCGTTCGTCCAGCTTCTGGAAGATTGTCGCTGTCCCTGACGATGCGATGCGCTATCCTATCCTGCCTGACTCCACAGCACAGCGTCTTTGCATGAACAGCCCGCAATATCAAAAATATGCGTGTTCAACCTGTTCAACGGATGCGCTCATATCCACTCTTGTTTGATGGCTGCCGCCAATCCGGATGTTTCGCGCAAAGTAATGCATACGACGCACCGCCGCGGAAGGAAAGTATGTAAATGTAGGCCTAAAAACAATAGCCACACAACCACCACCAATGCAGCATAGCCCCACCCTATGCATAGCCCCATTTAGACCTCTCAATGCACCTCTCAATGCAAATACGGTATATTCACCATATGCAATAAGAGCCGTGCTTGGTCGCGAGGCGACCCCTCTGAACTAACCTTGATTTTCAGTGCAACTTTTGATCGGTAGTCAACGCGTAGGTCGGCGCGGTCGTCTTTCTTGCTCGTTTGTTTCTTTTCGCGCCGACCTTCGCGTCGACTACCGATCAAAAGTTGCACTGAAAATCAAGGTTAATTCAGAGGGGTCGCCTCGCGACCAAGCACTGGTTCTTATTGCACTATGGTAAATAGGCTATACTGTACGTACGTTCCGAGTTGCCAGTGTCGGTATCCAGATTACATGAGAGAAGCCACACAACACAGGCAACCGCTCAGGCGACTCTAACCTGATTGACACATAGTGCAGCCATGCGGGAAGTGCGGCCATTTGGCATCAGGATGAGGCATCAAAGGATTGGCATGGGGCAGTTGGCATCGGCGTCACATCACATCAGGAATTGACATTTGGTATCAGCGATAGGTATGTACATAGCTACGTAGGTAGTGAGCCGATACAAGGACACGTAACAATACGACACGACACGACACGATACGTAACGCGGCAGCTGAGCTGCTGGGAAGACAGTGTTACAACAGGCAATGTTACCGCCTTGAGTCACTAAACTGAACTGACTCCACTCCACTCCACTCCAAGCAAACGCGACGTCCAATGCAAATGCGCCGTCGCTCGAGGTGTGTCATTCTCTTTTCCGTTTTGTTCGACGACTGATCCAATCCAGCTGTATTCGCCTTGCTCCATAAGAGCGTGTTGTCGTTTTCGACCTCCCCGCCGAATTGAGCTGTAGCTATCACACACGCGCAAAGCACGCCGAAGCAATTATTTTTTACGAAAAGACGCCGAATTTTGAGTTGTAGTTGTGATAACTACAGCTCAAACTATCGGCGGGGAGGTCGAAACGGCAACTGCTCTTGTGGAGCAAGGCAAATAGTACCTAATGGTGTACATCATATATGAACAGAACAATGTTGTCTGTTGCGCAAGCTAAAAGCCTACACAGTTACAAAATTGTATGAAATTTCTCTATATAAGAGGGCCTTTGTGGGTCATATTCTAAAATGTATTCACTAAATTATTCCTTAATTCGTCTTTCTCGACATTGTCGTGCTAATTGTTTGTTGTAATGTGCTACTGTTGTAGAAAATGTGGCCTTTGGAAGAGAACCATTGTCTTGGTGCTACGTATAACCGAATTCGCAGTGAATGCTATGTCTTCAACACAGCTGCGGTTCAACCATCTTTGTCAAATGAAATCAGTCACGAGGATTTGGCAGGTGGAGCAACGGAATTGCTCGTCTACAATGCTGAGTTTATCTCCATGGATAGGATATGCCTTATTCGTAAGTTTCGCAAGGTCTGACTGACTGCTTCATAAAGTATGTACTGTATGTACGCCAAGAAACCATGAGCATCGACACCTTTCTTTATTATTTGAGTAAAATTGTCTACAGTACCACCTACCTAGGTACTGTATGCATGCGCTCCTTTAAAGGAATCCATGCACGCGTGTATTACACTCCCACCTTCCCTTATATATGAAAAACGTCCTTCGTTTGGGGTACGCATTTTATCGGGCGTTGATGTGGTGCTTGTGCTTTGCGGTAATTCGTTTTTGCCCTAAAACCAATTGAAATATTGCCAGATATAATTTTGCCCAATAAAAATTTTTGGCACATTTCTTCACAACGCCGGGGTACTCACCTAAGCAAGCCAATTGGCTTGTCCAAACTTGACAAACGAAAGACGTATTTCATATATAAGGGAAGGTGGGAGTGTATTTGATTCAAACTATGTTCGATTCAAAAGGTCATCCTCCGGACTTTCTATTTCTGCTAGTTTGCCCCATTGAAATCGCCCCCATGGCTGTGGGGCGAAACCCCATCTTTATTTTTTGGTGCGTCGTATTTTTCGCATTCTTTGAGTACAAGAGCCAAGTTGCAGCGGAAACTTGGCTAATTGTCGTCCGTTTTTACAAATATACTCAAAGAATGCTAAAAATACGTCGCACCAAGAAAGTAATTTGGGGGTTTCGCCCCACAGCCACGGGGGCGATTTCAATGGGGCAAACTAGCAGAAATAGAAAGTCCGGAGGATGATCTTTCGAATGGACATAGTAGCTTGAATCGAATAATACACGCGTGCATGGATTCCTTTAAATTATTCCCGACACAACTGCGAACCAGTCAGTGCGAACCGAAAAGCGGAGTGGCAGGTGCGCACTGATGTGCGGAACCGTGAAGCACACAGCCAGCCCGTTCTGCTACATACGCCCAGTGCCCAGCCGAAATATCACAGTCACAAGTTCAACAGAGACTGCTGAAAACAAACATGGAGATGAAAATTTCGAAGCTGCTGAGTGAACTTGCAATTGTGATGTTTCAGCTGCCTTAGGCGAGTGGAGCACAGCAGACACTTCTTCGCACTTAATTGACAAGTTCAAGCGTCTAGACGCAAGCTGAGCGAGCTGATTATAGTCGACACGGTGCAGGACAGTTCCGCACAAGTGCGAACCAGTGCGGTTTTTCGATGCGCATTGGTGCGCACAAACACAATGTTATGCCGGGAATATTAAGTATGGATTAATGTCTGTCTATGTCTGTCGTCTACACGCGTGTGGGTGGATGCACAGACTTCTTGTTCTTACTCCACTATTATCTTACTGCGTTTATTGGCTAGTGGTTTCTTGGTAGAGCGCACTGACGAAATTTTTTTTTCAGAGGAGGCAGCTCCATTGTGTCCAGGAGTTTTGGATACATATCCTCAAAAAGTGCTCATTGGTTTCAATCAGCAAGTAGACAGCGTTCCAACCTTTGAACAGTGTGTGGAGTCCTGCCTCTTTTACAACAGCCAAATTGCGGGTTCCTGCTTGTCAGCTATGTTCTATCCAAATGTAAACTTTCACTCTTCTTCACGTTAGTCCGTCTGCTGTTAGCGACTGTCCCGAATCGGTTTTGCCTAATATAGTAAATTAAATTTCCTGACGCATTTTGCTCCTGAGGCTGATCTGCGAGCAAGTATGTACATTCTTTCTTGCTTGATGCTTTTTCAGGAGATCAAATCTAACTGTCTCTTAAACTTCGGTGATCACGTGACTGAGCCTTTATTCTTCTTGGACCAATCAACAGACCGACAGGTTTATTATTTTGGTGTAAGAAACTGTGGAACTCGCATATAGTTGGCACATTGCTTTCTATGACACAAATCGGTATAAGTTATAGCCTACAATACCGTATTGGTATAGGTTTATTCCTTGAAAAAGTACGTAAGTAGAATGGAGCCAGGAGTCGTCGGTTTTGCTCGACCATGATGATTTTGTATGTAGGTAGATCTCTGTATTATATTGGGCATTGGGCTGCATGTACAAAGTACAGTAGGTCTACAAAACCATTCTGGTCGAGCAAAACCGACGACTGGACTGAGAGGATTATTACAACACTGTGTTGTCATACCGATTCCATGAAGCACACTATGTTTATATTTATGATAACAATGAATTGAATACATGCATGCCAGGACGGATATGTACGGTTTGAAATTTGATGCAAACGTAGAGGCATAGGGCGTTTCAAAATAAACTCCGAGGCTTGCAACGCCTCACCTGAATAGCGTGGGCTTCAAAAGTCAAAGTAACAAACATTTCACCACGCCTTATTAGTACCGTATGTATTTATGGGTGTATAGCCCCGGGCTATACAAAAATCGAGAGGTCTGGTGGGGGTTATACACTGGGGATGGGGGGATAAATATGGGACAATATTTATGTTTGTGAGAGGTGTGTAGAGACATGTTTTTGAGGTCAGAAGTATGCGTTTTAGGGCATAATTGCGGTTAAAACAGGGTTATTCTAGTACAAGACATGCTCAGCTAAGCCTATAGGCACAGTAGCATGGTGTAGGAGTTAGCTAGCTATGCCCAGCTTACATAGGTAGGTTTGGTACTTTCCAGTACATGGGGGGTTATACACCAGGGGATACACACTGGACAAAATTTATGTTTTGCCAATGGGGGGGTTAAACACTGGGGGGATACACCCAAAAATACGGTACATTGAATAAGCTTTTTACATGATATGACATGTTTTAATGTGTGAGAGAGAACCTTTTTGGAACGAGCAAGAAGAATTTTGTACTGGTATCGCAGAAAGCGAGCACAAGGAGCACAAAAACTGGACTCTCGACTGAAGAACTAGGTGTATGTACTTTACGTACTGTGTGTTATGCACGTACACCCGCAGGTGCGGAGTTTATTATGAAACACTGAAGTTTGCTTGTTGTATGTATAGCAGGTAGTAGGTACATAGGTACAGTGCATTATGCTGTGACATGCTTACAGGCTTGTGTACGTAGGTGTGACGTGGGATCGGGCGTTTTCATGTACATACGTACTTTACAGTATGTAAGTACTGTATGTTTTGTATATATAATATCAACTCATTGGTTATGGACACCGCTTTGGTTTGGAGCGGCAATAACTGCAACATATACCGTACTATAGCTATGTACAGGTACACATATTACATACGTACTGCTCATTTTTTGTTAGCTTCAGTACAGTCAGGCAAAACGCACCGTACACACCTTTTATGATCCGGGGGCCATTCGCCGTACGTGTTGAGGCTACAGCATCACTTTTCAGGCCGCAATTCCATTGAGAATCTCCTGCAAAAACAGATATTGCCGCGGTTGGTAGCCAATTCGGTTGCCAGCCCTAGATCGCTCGTCACTTTTTCCGCACAATCTTACCATCATTCAACGCCTCTACATATTTCATGGAATTCCGTTATGGCCATGCCCTTTCACGATTTCGACATAAATAGGCCTATGTTGGATTCATACATAAAAAAGTTGATACTTCCGCTCACTTTTCCTTTCGTTAGTGCGGCGCGCCGAGGCGACGACGTGTGGACGTCTGTAAAAGCGCATCTACGCCACGCACTGATAAACGCACAATATGCGAAAGAAATTCAAATTGACCCGTGCTTTTACAGACGTCCACGCATCCGCACAAACAAAGGGAAAAAGTAAACGGAAGTCCACCTTTTTCATGGACGAATCCAGTATATTTATGCCGAAATCAACGGAATTCCATGAAATAAAAGGCGTCGAATGATGGTAAGATTGTGCGGAAAAAGTGACTGGCAAGCTACGTACGGTAGGGGCGAAATTGGCCTACCAACCGCAATATCTGTTTTGGCAGGAGATTCTCAGTGGAACGGCGGCCTGGAAAGTGATGCGGAAGGCTCAACACGTACGGAGAATGGCCCCGGACCACAAAAAAGGTGCGCATACTGTACTGTTACTGTACTGTACTGAAGCTATCAAAAATGACTGCATAGTGTTGGCATGGGGCGGGGAATTGCTTTTTGGTACGACTCCTTTGCTTTCTTCTAGCGTTCGCTCACACTATAGAAAGAGAATACTGTATTAGTGTACTAAACAAAATAACAAGACTAAAAAATGTTTGAATAGCCAATTGATATTTGCAGTTGATTATGTATATGTGGTGCTGAACAGAACGAAAGTTAAGACTAGAAACTGATTATTTATTGGTATAGCAATGCGTACAGTGAAGAGATCTCGTTGAAAACAATACCGTACAATTTTATCAGTGCATAGCCAGCCCTACATAGGGTATATGTACATCAAGCAAAGATAGCTATTTATGACTCTGCTCTGCTGTCCCATGCATAGCCCCCCCCCCCCCCCTCCAATACATAGCCCCGGCTATGCATGCACCGGTAAATACGGTATCGGTATCGTATACGTACCTAGGTACACAACGTACTTACTCAAACAAAACCAGCTGGACATCCAATAAACTGCAACGGGTTGGAGTTTTTATCAGCTCGCTGTTTGAGGAGAAACCTTATTACTCTGCTATCAAAATTATTCCAGAAAGTGGCAGGATTAGAGCTAAATACTGCGTAACTATTGCAGCCAGGAAAACTGTTTTTTTCGCCTAAAATGAGAAATTTTCCCTCTGTCGGCGTATCTTGAGCAGTTGCTGTTGTCCTTTCATTAATCGATCCTGATGTTGTTGAGTTCGTGGCATCAAAAAGAGAAGTAGTACTGCAAACGCTCGTTTATGGCCACTGGACTATCAAAACGTTAGTGCCTCTTGGGGTTACATATGAGATTTTACACTTTGCGAGCGGGCTCGAAAGACAGGACTGCATGTTTACTCTTGTGCCAAAAGTATAGGTTTTTTTGACCGCCTAAACTCATTTGTGGATATTTCTGTGCAAAAACATTGATTTTCTTTGGCTTTTCGCGTTTCTGGGGCTATATATGTACGGGGTGCTACATTATGTAAGAGGGGCTATAAACAAGGGTTTACAGTAGTTGTCGTCGCAGAAGATGATGTAGCACTCGTAGCACTCGTAGGAATACTAGTTGTTGTCTTTTTTGTTGTTGTAATTATTGTTGTAGTCATAGTCGATGGAGCAGCTTGTGTCGTTGACAACGGACTAAAGGGGTCAGTTGAAAGCAGATTACCTTCCACAGGGCAAACTGTAAGCAGAACGGCAGGAAAAATCTCATATGTACAGGGTGTATCGACATGTCATATAAAACGAACACCCTAAAACGCAGAGGCATACTTTTTAGGGGATAATTGAGGTCAAACCAGAGTTATTCTACCGTATTTACCGGTGCATAACCCCCAATGCATACCCCCATATTGGCAAAACATAAAAAATGCCCACTGCATAACCCCCCTCCCCCCCTATGCATACCCCCATATGTACTGTACAGTACCTGAACCTACCTATGTAAGCTGGTCATATAGTACCCATAGCCACTCCCACACCAAGCTAAGATGCCTATAAGCCTGCTTGGGGGTGTATTGTACTAGAATAACCGTGTTTTGACCTCAATTATGCCCTAAAACACGTGCTTTTGACCTAAAAAAATATGCCTCTGCGCACCTCTCAAAAACATAAAAAATGCCCCATGCATAACCCCCCCAATGAATAAACCCCCCCCCTATGCATACCCCCATATGGGACCTCTCAATTTTTGCATACCCCCATCCCCGCTCTTTCGTGACCCGTTCATAAGGTCTTTTCGCACTATACGTTCCATTCGTACATCTAATCCAGAATCCACCCGGTGGAAAAATGAGCAAGTAGCTTCCATCACTGACATGCCGAAGCAGTCCTGACAAGGTCTTATATTTTCCAGTCGGCTTGCCCTCATAGAAGGAGACGACGGCTTGAAAGTCAGTAACGAAGCCAGTATGCACTGGTGGTGAAACTGAAAGAAGCTCTTAAAGGGCAGATGTGGCAAAGATTTCCCATAGTGAAGGCTAGGATCGATTTCTTAAATTTCCTTTGGTGAACCTATACAGTTTTACAAGCTGAATCGATCCACCCATCTATCTCGACGCAATTTTTCCTTCTCGCAGAGAAACCCACTTGTGAAGCGTGTTTCGCAATGTTCTCGCGCAATTTATTGCGAAACGCTCTGTACAAGTGGGTTTTCTCTGCGAAGAGGCGAAATCGCGTCGAGACAGGTGGGTGGGATTGATTTAGCATGTAAAACTGCATAGGTTAACCGAAGAAAATTTGAAAAATCGATCCTCGCCTTCACTATGGGCAAATCTTTGTCGCATCCGCCCTTTAAATCTGCATACAACTACGTAGTACGTACCTAACTGTATATAATATTGGTAAATCATGCGCTAGGCCAAGATCTAGGTATTCTGTACTTTATAAAAGGCTGTAAAGTAAAACATTGGGATGGGCAAAGCGGTGGTATATTGTACTGTATTTAACATACTGTACGTACTTGTCATGCTAACGCAGATGGGCAAACGGATGGGATTGAATAAAGCTCTGCTAGTGCCAGGAGGAGATACAGTTCCAAATCCACTTGACGGAATTGTTCCAGGCTGAATAATGCTATTGTTGTATAGGTCAGCCAAGAAACTAATAGTGTTCATGTGCGTTTTAAGGAAGTTGTCATTAGCGTAGATCATGTGCCATTTGCCCGTCAACTTTTCAGCTTCCAAATTGTAGCAATTTGGACAGTTGGTAAGACGTATTTGACCTCCTCCCAATAGAGATGGTATCGTAATTTCTCCAACCTGAAATATAGTGTAAGGTCATACATGTAAAAGTGACGGGGGAAATAATTCAGACCGGACGTAATTCCGATACCTATGTACGTATTTCCCGTTGGAATAGAAGATAATTATTGGTCAGTGATCGTGGTTGTATCGCGTGGTTTCTCAATCACCAACTCAGCTTCCCTTAATTTGAGGTAAAGGTGGTGTATATACAGAGGTGACCGAATTAACCCCGGTAGCTGGCATGCATGATTTCATGATGCATGGATGTACGTCATATGTGAAGTGTAGGCCTAAATGTGAAGTATTCTCAGTTGCAACAAGTTTCCTATTACTGTACTCGAGTAGAATATATTGAGTAAGCTCAAGCTGGCGCACCTGAACATCGTTGTTCCATGAGATTCTTGGAAATTGAATGTTTGGTACGAATTGATCGATGAAATTCTTCACACCTAGCTGAAAGCTGTTAACGATGCTCTCCAATATGCCAGGTGTCGACGGAACCACCACGGCTGTCCCTTGACCATCACCTAAGGACACTGTTTGACAAAGAAGCAGCAGGAAGAACAGTAAGAAATTCCTCATGCCACCATTTTTACAGTCGAGTTACTACCATACACTATTAAAGAATGAGCTAAAGCTTTCGAAAACGAAAGCCTGTTGAAAAATTTCAGGCTGCGAGTTTCGCATCGTTTGAGTTGAGTTCGAAATCAAAAGCGAGCCTTGATGACTGACTGAGTGCTCAACAGAACTGGGCGCGAATGACCGAGACTAGTTTAGAAGCTGAAATATAATGTATCGTAGTATGTACAACATGCATATTGTTCACAAAATAAGCACGCAAGCATGCAGGGCAGGATGATACTGTACAATACGTATGTGTGGGTGAGGATGTCCGTCTGTTCCAGCAATGATTGATCATCACATACTACGTACCAAGGTACTCATACCAGTTTTGATGAAACCGTGCCAGATGCTGGCATTCATGCTACGTTGATGGTGCAGGACATTATTTCAAAAATAAAATTTACCGCGCTGCCGATGCATGTATATGTAGGTTTATATGTACGTAACAACTACTCTAAGTACCAGGCTTCATGCAAAACTCGTTACTGTATGATACCTACAATACATACTGTTTGAGCGTGGAGTAGTATTCCAGGGTGATGTAGTAATCTCACTTCACCGTTCCTCTTTTTGATAGCCAATGAGATACTGTAGCCATTGCTATCAGAGAAAAAAGGATTCCTGGTGTACGCGTCAAAGCGAATGAGTACAATGCAATTTGCAGATGACACGCATTTGTTCCTGGTTGACTTTAGTCCCAGTTGTTCAGGAGTTTGAGGAGTATGAGGAGGAGTTTGAGGAGGAGTTGAAACAAACGGTTTGAGGAGTTTGACGTTTGGTCAGGTTGGTCCTGAATAAGGACAAAACGGAAGCAACCGGGCTGGGACGTTGGAAGCATACACAGGTACAGTATGTCATCCGCATAAGCAGGTACATAGACATACTGTAAGCTAGGTATATTTGGGGAGTTCCGTATCCGTACACTTAAAGCTTTACCACTGTGTGGTGCTTGATTTGTGAAGTAGTAAATTTGGGACACCCTGTATATGGATGTAGGTATACTGTTAGTAATATGATTTGGCTACATCTTTCTGGATACTGGATTCTCTTGCGCAAAGCAATCACATAAAGCCGGAAAATAAAGGACAAAGCGAATAAGGATCATCATAGCATAATTTATACTACTGGCACTATTAAGATAGTAGCTTTTCTGTTTAGCAGCTGGCTGCGCTGTACATACTGTACATTGTACAAACTACTGTACATATTGTATATGTATAGTATGCACATGTACTAAGTACGTATAGAGACATTAGCTGTTCAATTTTTGTTTCTGCCGCTTTTTGCCAAAGCTGGAAGATAATTAGTAAAAGGAAATGGATGCTGCAGTTTGATATGGGCAATGAACAAGCCTATCAATTTCTGCCTCTCCGGAAAGCGCAGCAGAATATTGGAGTACAATACATACATACACACACTGTCTACGCATTCTTTGCACAGCACATACCCTAGTATTGTGCTGTACAAATAAGAGTACGTAACGTACTACATAGTACAGTAAGTAAGTACATACTATATACAGTACGGAGCTACCGTATTGTATGTGTATGTACTATGTGTTTTATGCCGCTAGTGTTTTATGTATGTACATAATATGTCACGTATTTAGCCTGTGATCATCATCAGAACAGGCTACATTGTATAGTACATATGTAATGCAGTATCCGACATCCCGCTGTATTCTGTATTGTATACAGCTGTCTTTATTTCAGACTCAGTTGCGAAATCTTTTTGTCCGACTTTACCCTTAACTCAAAAGTAAAGCAAGCACAGTCAAAGAATCCAGGCTGAAGAAGTTTGTGGATCGAGCCGAGTGGTGTTAGTAGGAAGATTCGAATGCCTGATAAGCTATTTGCCTGTGGTCTGCTATTTCTCGGCTGTTGGACAGGCACCATTCTGGTCATGCTACATGAGTTATTCTGTCCGTGCCTTCAACGACTGTGGAAAAAGAAGAGGAGTGAACGAAGAGTGAAGAAAGAACGAACGACGTGTGAACTCTAAGAAGCTGTCGCTGTCGTTAACGACAGGAACTTTTGTGATGCCAGCTTACTGATTACTACTGATTAGGTATGTACTCTACAGTACTATGACGATCAAAATTCCTATTTCTGGTCTTTATGTACTTCTATTTCCATTAACTCGCACCACATACTCAACTATAATGTATTTTTGTGATGCATATTGGCATTACTCACTCTGACCCGGAGGTAAAATCTAGCAGAAAGCAACACATAACGCCACAAACAAAAGTAATAGGTTTGAACTTTCGCGAGCACAAGATAACTTTGAAGCAGTGGAGCCCACCTAGAACAAAAGCTCAAGCCAGGCTGAGTTTTACCATTGTAAAAAGCAAATCACCCCAAAGTTTTTTCTAACGATCAGCTGATTTTCCTTCGCTGACTGCTTTTTCAAGATTCTTGCAAAATCTCAATTGCCGCAGAATACGGTGATGCAATTCAATTGTACAGCCATAGTTGGCAATGGGAAATCAGGATATGACCTCTGTGATTCTTCGCTTCTCTTGGCTTCACAGTCCGCTATTACTGTTGTTAGTCATCGTGTCTCCCGTCCTCAACCAACCTGCACCTCCAGCATCAAACTTTACTTACCCGGTACGAGTAAGTAAACGGAGAGATCCTCTTCTATGTATGTTTCTGCTTCTCATTCATCAACGGAGCGTTCGATTTCAGTACGCCCAATTACATTTTGGTAACTAAGGCTGCCACAATTGCGCAGGCGAAATTTCAGCCCTGTAGTCCTTCTTTCTACCAAGAAAGTTATCAAACTTTTGGACACAAAAATTTTACGCGTTTCTCACTATGGGGCTATAACTCTGACTAGGGCCAAAATTAGCACTCCACAGATATGAGTTTTTTCAATTTTCTTCACCATGGCGCAGTAGATTTGGTTCTGCCGCGTCTTAAGGTCTCAATGCCCTGTTTTTCTGAGCGTGGACTCCTGTACTACTAGTGAAGTATCTGGTGATATCTAATTCCAGCTGTTTTCACTTCCTGACACCATACGATCATCCGCCTGCTTGTTTTCCGTTCGCTGTTTCCGCTCCAGTCGCGCTCTCTGCGCTCGTCTTCGTACTATGCAGGGACAACTGTCTATGCATGGACTTCTAGATAAATTCGGTCCAGGCTCTCCTGAGCCAACAAAAGCGAGTTGAGAAAAGATCAAGATATCGATCAAAAGCTTGTTACACGATCTCTTTGACGCGCCATAGAGCGCGTCTTGAAACGGCCTCTCCGTGGCGCTATTCTTGATTGAAACGATAACTTTTTCAAACACGTTTTTCTTGGATAACTTTGCGTAGAGGCAACGTAGAGAGGCGCCGCAGGTACCGATCGATTCCTCTCATCAAGACGCGTTGAATGGTGTGCGCATGTTGAAAAATATCCAGTGGTTCCTTCGGAACACCCAAATCGCATGGTTTTTGGGGCGTTCTTCGGCGTGTCGTACTGCGCCGAATACAAGAGCTTTGGCGCTGCCGATTGGTGTACGTGTAGAGGAAGGGTTGTTGTATATTTACATGATAAGTGATCACTTTTATCGTGCACATAACGGCTATGAGGAAGCCTCAAATTTGGCTCCGAAACAGGGCATTGAGACCTTAAATTGGATAACAGGACTTAAAAATGTATTAGCTATTGAATGGTCGAATATGCTCTTTAGAATGTGGTACAATATATAGGCAAACCCTCAATTTCTGAGCTCAGCCTTTCTGAGCTGTTTTAAAGAGGGCCTCGCACAAAAAAAGTTGTTGTCGTGAAATAAAAAATAAATAGTCCGAATATATGCAATTTTTAATGACAAATTTAAAAATAAAAAGAAAATTTTAAAAATTCCTTA
The DNA here is from genome assembly GCA_030247985.1 of Epsilonema sp. ZAB3_2. Taxonomy (NCBI): domain Eukaryota; kingdom Metazoa; phylum Nematoda; class Chromadorea; order Desmodorida; family Epsilonematidae; genus Epsilonema; species Epsilonema sp. ZAB3_2. The sequence continues at coordinate 53,622 of JASAMW010004320.1, read as the reverse complement.
ACAGTCGGTTTTTACACGCATTTGAAGGGTTTGGAGGCCCCTTAGACCTTAAAAACGTCCGATATGTAACTTCTTAACCCCCCTATCAGATTCCCCATTAAATTTGCTACAAAACCATTCCTGTGTTCTTCATCAGAGATGGGTCACTATATGTCATGTGGCAAAAAAACTGACTGCAAGTCCAGCTTTTTCTCATACAATCAGTATAAGCTGATGTTCTGGAACAGTAGCCAAAAGGGCAAACCTGTGGTTGCTGTTGAACTGCTTTGATGTATACGTGGTCCACCTCTAGGGAAAAAGAAGTATGGTTTTGTAGCAAATTTAATGGGGAATCTGATAGTGGGGTTAAGAAGTTAAGTATCGGGCGTTTTTAAGGTCTAAGGGGCCTCCAAAACCTTCAAGTGCGTGTAAAAATCGACTGTTAAGGAATTTTTAAAATTTTCTTTTTATTTTTAAATTTGTCATTAAAAATTGCATATATTCGGACTATTTATTTTTTATTTCGCGACAACAACTTTTTTTGTGCGAGGCCCTCTTTAAGCCGCTTCCTGTTGGCCTAGAAAGATGAAATTTTGCATGCATAAAGTTGTTGAAGCCTTGCCTACTTTGCAAATTGCAAAAGACTTTGAAGATGACACTCCGTTTTCGAGATAAATGGAGACACAAACATCCGGAGAGTAATATGAGCATGCCCGGCGACGTCTGTCATACATGTATACCTACTGTATGTTGAGTTGTCCTAAAAGTTGGCGCTTTAGGACATCTCTAGGACAGGACTTCCGACGCAGAAAAACGTGGGAAAACAAGGAGCTGTCCTAGAGTTGTCCTTTAGTTGTTCTGAAGCACCAGGAGACAACTCTATGTCTAAGGAAAAATGGTATATACTTGCGCACGGGCAGACCTAATTATACCTAACGTACTGTACATATTGTACAGACGTACAGTACATACGCATGTTCTATGTACATTATAGTGATGTTTTTGTTGATCAGGTTCGACTGGTGAATGGACGAACAAATTACGAGGGAAATGTAGAGGTATGGTATGAGGAAGAATGGGGGTCCATCTGCGACGATGACTGGGATATGGCGGATGCGTCCGTAACTTGCCGCCAACTCGGATTTGAGGGTGGAGCATTGAGAATCACAGTAGGATCTTACTTCGGCCACCCGCCCGGTATGTATAGTACAGTACGTACATAGGTACCTATCCGTACGTACCAATAGGATGCTGTATGTTACTGGTCCTGTGTACTGAGAGCCAAAGCTATAATGTACTACCCTACGTCACGTAGGTACGCAGACAGGTAATATAGGTAGACCATAGTCATAAAAACACACATGGCGATCGCATTGTCCATTGTATTCATGAAGCCCGAACATGGTTGGACAACTTGGCATGTTCTGGATATGAATCGGAGATTGGATACTGTGCGCACAATGGCTGGGGACTACACGACTGCGATCACACTGAAGCCGCTGGCGTAATCTGCAAGCAGCCACCGCCTCCACCCACCACACAGCCACCACCAATCACACTACACGACCTTGACAACAAAGTCCCCATCATCGTGAGTCAATAATTACCTCTAATACATTATAATATTATGTACCTAATGACCTAATTAATAAGCGCAGCAAGTTCAAGACAAAATAAAAGAACGCCTTGTTTTGTTGGGTACTACGTATGTACAAGTGCATACAAACACAGTAGTAATTCGTTCGCGTATTTCTGTTACTGCAGCACTTGTTCATGCGGCCGGTGCCCTTTTTTCTTCGTTTGACCGGCGGACGCAGTGTTCAGGAAGGTCGTGTGGATATAACTTTCGCTCCTCATGCAGTGTTGCCGGTGGTCAGTGATAGTGCTTTGGTGTGCCCAGATCGCTGGTCACTCAGAGAGGCAACCGTCGTCTGCCGTCAGCTGGGTGAGCGAGCAATCGAGAAGAAAAATTTGCCAGATGTGCCAGGGAATCGAACCCTGGACCTCTCGAGTTCCAGCCGAGCGCCTTAACCATTTGACTACACACCCGGATGACCTCAGCCCAAGAAGCAGCCCAAGAATCTCTGTAGTCTGTACGTACGTAGGGTACTGCCTACTCTTTTGCGCACAGGTCTTCATCACGCCCAACAAGCAGTGGCGACTCGTAGCTTCGGAGTGCCGCAGGTGCCCAGTCTGATTGTGACGGGAGCGTATTGCCGCGGCGACGAGGCCACGTTCAGCCAATGCGTAGCTTATCCCTTCGAATCAGAGCAAGCTGTCTGTCAGAACATGCAGGAGTACGCCGGAGTGGTGTGTAGCGATCGTCTCCCTGACCTGATGCCAGATGCCTTTCTTCTTCAAACTTCCGTCTACTTGCACGACCATCCCATGTTTTATCTGCAATGTGCCGCAGAGGAGAACTGCCTCAGTTCCTCTGCTTATCCACGGGTGAGTCCGTGCTCAAATTGCGGCATGAAACTTTCCTGTTTCTTTTTACCAACGTACTATTGAAAGTGCCTAGTTGCGCTAACACTTTTGCTGGGCGCGAGGTGGTTCCGCGGTTAAAACTTAGTGAAGGTTTAGATCGCTGCCGATGTGTATGTCGACTTCGGCTAGTCGCATCGGAAAACAGAAAAGGAGAGAGAGCTAAAAAAGGAAATAGTACAACAAACGACGTCGACAGACAACTACAGTACATAGCGCTTATTTCCACAAAACTTTCACTAATTTTGGGGGAGGGGAGGAACATCGCGCGACCACTCAAAAGTCTTAGCGCAACTGGTCCATACCGTATATTATTGGTGCATTGCATAGCCCACCATATTGGCAAAAGCAAGAGTACACAGGAGTACACGTACGTCACAGTATTCTTGGGGGTGTAGGCCTACAGTATATCTCATGGTTATTTTTGTATTGGGGATTAAGAGACGTTTTCTGTAGCGGTTGCATAGTACGTGGAAGGGGGGTACTTTTTGTAAATCGAGATAATATGTCTATCGGATTCCCCATCAAAAACTGCATATGTTGATGAAGTTTTAGGAAAAAATTTGTTCAGGCATCATCGAGATATTCATGGGTAAAAAGGTGGGCAGGTCGCATTTTTGCCGTTTTTCAACGTTTTTAGCCATATTTCAGCAACCGCAGGGCTTAGAGGGCTACAATTTGGCGTGCGGAAAGATCCCATAGGGACCCAAGTCTGGACCAATTTTGAGCCCAATCGGCCACCTGTGTGGCGAGATATAGCGTCACAAAGTGCATTTCTGTATATTTTGCACCTGTTGCAAATTTAGTTTTTTGAATACCACGGCGTGAATACATGCCCTGCACGGGGTAAAATTTTGACAGCAAGTAGAGAAGGGTTAGGCCTAAAAACTTTAGTACTACCGCAAAAAATCTCTATAATTGGAATTGGGACTACAGTCCTCTCGAATAGTGAAAAATGGAGCAAAAATTTTCCCGCCTTTTTTATTTTTCAAGATAAATGAGCAATGCCACTGAAACATTTTCCTCGTAAAGTGCGCAGCCCACTCGAGAGTTGAGATTCGCCCGCCACGCGGCGAGTCGGAGAAACAGCGCTTCAGTACTAAATTATGCTTTTCGTCAAGTTTTTCACTCTTTTACTGAGTTTTTCGGAAAACAAACACTCGGCTGGTTTGAAAAGGCGCCAAAACGAAGGAAGCTAGTGAAAAGCGCAGAGTTATACTAGACGAAGATCGCATTTGAGACCAAAAAGTGATAAACACAGCAGAGCAGGACAGCAGGTACCGCACGCGAGCACGTCGCACCTCACACTTGCCCTTTTATGTATGGTTCTGGTCGATCCTGCAACTTCCACTTGCTCGTGTCATACGTCGGAATTGTGCTTGACATTGCTTGTTGCGCGAAAAATGCCTGCCACAACTCGTAGAGTTAGTTCTCAGGCAACAACAGCTGAAATCGGCATACAAACAGCCGATGAAGACAGCAGTAATAAGCCAACATTGGTCGATGCTTCCGTCGGTTGTACCTTACCTGGCCCCAGCATGGTATCGGAGACGATTTCGGCGAACATACCATATATTCGCAAATCCACTCAGACCATGTTTCGAGGTGAGCGTGATCTGTCATTCAGTTTTAATATGTGCACAGTGGACACTTCGTCCTTGCATCTTTCCTTCGTATGTACTGGTTTCCTTACTGCCAGGGCGCGCGTTGGTGGATGAATCGAAAGAGATGGCAATGAACGTACTTGAGTATTTCGAAGAACAACACGGGGAACGATGGGCGGTTGCTCCTACTGCATCGGCTACTGGGCTTTCGATTGAGACGATTCGACGACTGAAGGCGGAGGTTGCTGCGAGTGAAGACCGTTCGCCAATGAAGAAACGACCACGACCGTCATCGCACTCAGCTGAGCGGAAGCCAGCGAGGTCACGCCTTCCTCCGTTCATGCTGGATTCAGATGTGAAAGACAGCATCTTTAGAAAAGCCCTCGGTAGGCGCGTACATGCATTCACACACAAGTAGTATACCGTACGCACGCACATACATGTACATTACGTACACACACTCCTTGCATCACGCTCTTCATTCGATGGCAGGCATGCAAGTACTACGTATACGTATATACACTTCTGCATTCACTCGGGCGCAGTACGTAGGTCTATACGCAATTGCGGGCATCGCGACACCGCGAATCGTATGGCGTGTGTGCAATACACTATTGCGGGAATCGTGACACCGCGAATCGTATGGCGTGTATAAAATACACCATTGCGGGAATCGCGACACCGCGAATCGTATGGCGTGTATTATTTTAGGTTTGTCGCAGTCCTCTTCTTTGCCCAATCTTGATCAGCTTGGCATTATGGCGCGCGCGCGCGTAGCAGGTGATCGCGTATCCATGGGTAAAGAGAATGATCCAAGCGCAGCAACCTCACAGAAGGGAGCGCCGTCAATGACACCTGAAACGCCAGAGTATTACAAACAAAAGAGGCGCTTCCCAAAGACGGCTAGACAGACGAGAAAGCAAAGGCGCGATCATTGGCTTACCTGGTTTGACTCGTTCAACGAGAAATGGCTACGTCGTTTAGTCCACTCCATGTACAAGGAGAAGCAGCTGCCGACTGTGGAGGAGATTCACATGAAACTGATGGAGCAGTACTATCCGCACGACTATCCTTTTCGCTCTCTGCGTGTGTTGCGGCAAATTCTAAAGCACATGAAGTTCCGGTGAGTCAATGTACATACCACATTTACTGGTGCATAACCCGCGTGCTAAGCCCCATATTGGACCTCACGCACCAGTAAATGCAGTAATTTCGCAGCATTACGTACTAATACATATTAATACTGCAGTCATTGCATACATAGGCACGTAGCAGCGAGAGCACAGTTCGGTTTGTGTAAGTATGAACCACCCATGTTGGGGAATTTGTGTCCAAAAAGGTGCTGCGCGTATACAGCGCCCATGCATACATGTGTACATACACAAAGCTTCTGTACGTATAGGTATCGCAAGGCAGATAACTTACGTACCATCGTCTACGAACGGAAGAACATCGTCAGGGCGCGGCACAAGTTTCTGAGAACTTTCCGCAGACTCCTAAACGATGGTTACGAAGTAGTGTGGACAGATGAGACAGCGCTTGACACAACTCTGAGACCGAAGCGGTGCTGGATTGATCTGAAGGTACAAGAAAATCCGGATATGGTCTCAGAAAAAGGCTCTGGTTTAACGCATGGGCCAGCAGTGCCCTCATCGCGTGGTCGTCGGCTTGTGGTCCTGCACGCAATGTCAAAGCACGGATTAGTGCCAAACGTCGGCAGAGTTTTTCAAACGCAAGGGACCTCAGCCGACTACCATGGTGACATGAACGCAGCTTTCTTTGAGAAGTGGATCGATGACCTCATACCTGAGCTGAAGAAGCTGGGGAGTAAGGTGGTTCTGGTCATGGACAACGCGTCCTATCACTCTCGACGGTGCGATGAAGTTCCAGTGTCATCAGACAAAAAGGACGAGATGGTTGCTTGGCTTCTAGAACAAAAGATAGACTTCGACCCAAACTGGCTGAAGAGAGACATATACAAGGTGATTACTAAGCACAAGGAGAAGTACAAGACATACGTGGCTGACGAGAAGCTTAAAGCAGAGGGCATCCAAGTCTTGCGCCTCCCTCCTTACCACTGCATGCTGAACCCAATTGAAATGATGTGGGCGCGCTTCAAGAATCTCATCTCCAAGAAAAACAAAGCCGAAGCCATGGCCGCCGGATCTAAAGCAGTGGAAGGCCTAGCGAAGAGAGTACTTGAACAAATTGGCACAGACCACGAATACTTTGACAAATTGGCAAAGCATGCCATAAAGAAAGCCGAACACTTTTGGACATGCATCGACCATCTTACAGATATCGTTGTCAATCCACTCATCATAGCAATGGATGACACCTCCAGCAGCAGTGAGAGTTCAGGTGAAGAAGAAGAAGAAGAGGAAGAGCCGCCGGATGAATCGCAGATATGAACAACTCCAACACATGACTTGTTATTCAGGGCCTAAAACAACTTTTCACACTTCATCATCAAGTCTCCTCAATTGGAATTGTAAGCTTCCGTTTCTCGTCAATACCTTTTAGTCTCATTCCTTCGTTCCTTGCGCTCGAATCGTTGCATAAGCTTCCCCATTCATTCACATCCAAAATGACCATGAAAATGCCAGCCAAGAAATTATTTTCCGCCTAATACGTACGTATGTATCACTTTTTACTTAATGTACATAATACTATGGACCTATCCTAAATTTGGCCAACTTTTTCGCTATTGATGCGCAACGTAATCAGCGATGTGTCCATATCAAAATCCGTCTCGTTGTTCCTTAGTTTCTCCGGCTCGCCGCGTGGCGGGCGAATCTCAACTCTCGAGTGGGCTGCGCACTTTAAGTAGCCTATCTTATGTAGAATTTGATGTAGATTTCAAAAATAAAACTGTTTTTCCCAAAAAATTTAACCCCTAGCATATAATTTTGCAAAAGTAGTATATTTTTGTGAATTTTGGGTAAGGGTTAAATTTTTTGGGAAAAGCAATTTTATTTTTGAAATCTACATAAAATTCTACATAAGATAGGCTACTTATGAGGAAAATGTTTCAGTGGCATTGCTCATTTATCTTGAAAAATAAAAAAGGCGGGAAAATTTTTGCTGCATTTTTCACTATTCGAGAGGACTGTAGTCCCAATTCCAATTATAGAGATTTTTTGCAGTAGTACTAAAGTTTTTAGGCCTAACCCTTCTCTACTTCCTGTCAAAATTTTACCCCGTGCAGGGCATGTATTCACGCCGTGGTATTCAAAAAACTAAATTTGCAACAGGTGCAAAATATACAGAAATGCACTTTGTGATGCTATATCTCGCCACACAGGTATCCGATTGGGCTCAAAATTGGTCCAGACTTGGGTCCCTATGGGATGTATGTGTGTACCAAATTGTAGCCCTCTAAGCCCTGCGGTTGCTGAAATATGGCTAAAAACGTTGAAAAACGGCAAAAATGCGACCTACCCACCTTTACCCATCAATATCTCGATGATGCCTGAACAAATTTTTTCCTAAAACTTCATCAACATATGCAGTTTTTGATGGGGAATCCGATAGGCATATTATCTCGATTCACAAAAAGTACCCCCCTTCCGCCTATACTACAGGCTACTCTCAATGCTTACAGAAAACGTCTCTTAATATAATGCCTGTTTGCTACACACGTACAGTAGGCGTACAGTATGTACCTACTGTTATAGACAACAGTCTACAACAGTTACGACTGGTACACACAGCGAAGGCGGTTGTTGCGCTTCTCAACTCGCGTGTACAATATTGGAACGGCAGATTTTCGACCAGATGCGGCAAAAGAGCAATGGCAGTGGCACCAATGTCACATGCATCATCACAGCATGGAAACCTTCTCCGTTTACGATGTACTCGACTCAGTAACTCTTCAAAAGATTGCTGAGGGACACAAGGTATTGTGTAATCTGCGTCTGCAATTTTAGCTCAGGGCATACTAGATAGACTGCAATCTTCCAACTCATAAGAACTTTTTGCAACAGGCCAGCTTTTGCCTCGAAGACAGCAACTGTCATCCTGGTGTTGCGCAGCGCTACTCCTGCCAGAATTTTGGTGATCAAGGTATCAGCGTTGGTTGTTGGGACCAGTATCTGCACGATATCGATTGCCAATGGATTGATATCACTGATGTTCCACCTGGCCAATACAAGCTAAAAGTATGCACTGTGTAAAAGGTACATGTACAGTGGGGGATCTGGCGGGAAATTTTAAGTAGGGACTAGGCAAGTTTCTGGCTTTTACATTTTGTGACGTGCCTGCGTTCCGTATGGCGATAACCGGGTCCCGAAAAGGGGAAAGAGAAATAGGACCGAACGGGAGTCGAACCCGCTACCCTCGGTAACAGCTGCGGACTTAGGTACGTTAGGACCATCAGGTATGTACCGGTATAGGTAGGTAGGTAGGTACCGGTATCGGTAACCCAAGTATACCCCGTACCTTGCACATAACACACTGGTGCGCACCAAAAAACTGAGTGGCTGGCTGGCTGGCTAGTAGTTGTGTGCTGCGCAAGTAGCAGTTATGGCAGTCATATTCAGTATGGGTTAGGGTTAAGTATGTTAGCTTATAATATACTGATATTTTACTACTGTACCTTATGATAATACAGACCAATCTTTTATAAGCTACTAAAAGCAGTGGGTATATTTTTGATTGACAGGTAGGCATCAACCCAGAGTATCGTGTGGCGGAATTGAACTACTCCAACAACGCAATCATCTGTGACTTGTACTACAACCATATACAAATATTTGCAACTGACTGCCAGATTACTGGCGTTTAGGTCTCTGTCTTGCATTCTGCAGTTACAGTAACGAATGCAGCTGTGCTGCATTGCATGTAAGGGATTAAAGGGGAACTTTTCACAGAAAATTACGGCTAATGAAAAGCTAGAATAGCGTGTAGCTAACTTCGCCTTACTAAGCCTTACTTCCAATACTACTGTAGAACGTGTTGTAAAAAGTAATCGTTTCTGTCAAGAATTACGACACAGATAGACCATTTCAAGTTGTAGTCTTTTGAGCAATGTAAAGTCTACGCATAGACCTCTTGAAGGACGAGCTATGGAGTATGGACTTCTCAAACCCAACTAAGGAAATTACAGTACCATGTGACAACTTACTGTATACTTATGTACAGCCTCAGTATGTTCAGGGTGTTTCATAATAAACTCTCCGGATGTTTGTGCCTCTCATTTAGTGCGTTCGATTTTAGTGCGCTCTTTATATTTGGTAGCTAAGGCTTCTTACAATTGTGCAGGCAAAATTTCAGCCCTTTTGTCCTTCTACCAAGGAAGTTATGAAAGCTCAAACTTTCGGACACAAAAATTTACGTCTTTTTTACTATGAGGGCTAAACCCTGGTTGAGGCCGAAGTTAGCACTCCACGGATGAGTTTTTCCAATTTTCTTCATAATTGTGCAGTAGAATTGGTTCTGCCGCGTCTACACGAGTTCATTGAACACGATTTGAAAAGGTTATTTATTTGCTTTTGAATGGTCCAGTAGAATATGCTCTTTATTGTGGTACAATATAAGGCAAATCCTTTATTTCTAAGGTCAGCCTTTCTGAGCTGTTTTGAGCCGCTTCGTGTTGGCCACATCCGGAGAGTATATTATGAAACACCCTGTAGTACGTATAGTCACCGGGACGATCAAGACCGTGCTTGACAATTTTGGCGCTCCGTAGTAATCTGACATTCTAAACAAGAATAGCAATAGTGTTTGAAAAAGGGTCGAAAAGCCGGTTGCTATTCTTGTATAGAAATGCCAGATTTAGTAAGATTACTACGGAGCGCCAAAATTGTCAAGCACGGTCTTGATCGTCCCAGTGACTATACTATACACAGTATGTACTTACCGGTACCTTTAAAATTCTGGGCTTACCCATACTACCACAATCCATATGATTGTACACATACGTACATAGTGGCGTTGATTCTGTCCGACTAAAAAAAATATTGTGATGTTGACAGCAAGGTGTATACTGTAGGTAGCAGGCGCTTGAAATAACTCGCTGTATCCAGAAGCTATTGGTTCACCAAGGTTCGACTCGAAGAATTGACCCCTGATACAAATACACCCAGGAGTCAAATTCAACGATTCGTTATCAGCAAACCATGAATGCAGTGCCGAGTATTTTCCATGAAGTTCACACCAGACAAGCTTAGTCCTGGTCAGTCTGGTCTTCTTGAAAGTGCAACAAAGGCGCAGCCTGCACACACGCAGCGGCATGCATAGACATCTTTTGTTTTACTTACTTATTACTACATAAGACCAAACCGGCTACATTTACATACCGGTAGTTCATACGTACATAGGGCTGAATTTGTCCAACGCGAGTTTGAGACTTGCAAGTTGTTCCCTCAATATTTTGCTAAAACATCATACATTTGCAGACCTCTGTAAAAGCGACAGAGGAGACCGAAATAATCAAGGGTGTCAATGCGTACGCGTAGACAGTTGAAAAAAGCGGACTTTCACAACTGTATGAACAGTTTACGCGCGCACGCCATAACTTTCTACGGCGCGCAATGACAGACTCTACCGTACAAGCAGCAGCGTCAAATGCATTGTTGAGCTGAACCACCATGCGACAGGGCTACCATGACTTAAAGAGGGCCTCGCACAAAAAAGTTGTTGTCGCGAAATAAAAAATAAATAGTCCGAATATATGCAATTTTTAATGGCAAATTTAGAAATAAAAAGAAAATTTTAAAAATCTCTTAACAGTCGGATTTTACACGCATTTCAAGGTTCTGAAGGCCCCTTAGACCTTAAAAACGCCCGAAACTTAACTTCTTAACCCCACTATCAGATTCCCCATTAAATTTGCTACAAAACCATCCTTCTTTTTCCCTAGAGGTGGACCACGTATACATCAAAGTAGTCCAAAACCAACCACAGGTTTGCCCTTTTGGCTACTGTTCCAGAACATCAGCTTATACTGATTGTATGAGAAAAAAGCTGGACTTGCAGTCAGTTTTTTTGCCACATGACATATAGTGACCCATCTCTGATGAAGAACACAGGAATGGTTTTGTAGCAAATTTAATGGGGAATCTGACAGTGGGGTTAAGAAGTTACATATCTTACGTTTTTAAGGTCTAAGGGGCCCCCAAACCCTTCATATGCGTGTAAAAACCGACTGTTAAGGAATTTATAAAATTTTCTTTTTATTTTTAAATTTGTCATTAAAAATTGCATATATTCGGACTATTTATTTTTTATTTCGCGACAACAACTTTTTTTGTGCGAGGCCCTCTTTATAAAAAGAAATATGAAATCCAATGAAATGAACAGAAGAAAACATTGCAGCAAATTGAGACAAACCACCATGTGTTTCTGTTTATTACTCGCAACACCACCAAACAAAAACACTCCGTTGCTCGGATAAAGTTTTCAAAAACGACTCCGTTGCTCGGATAAAGGATAAAGGTTTCTCAGAGAGCTCGGCAATGTATTTGACGCTTCTGCATAGGCTAGGGATCATGTTTACATGATGTCAGGTTGGGCGGGGGGGGGGGGGCGAAGGGAGTCCCCTCCCCCTTGGGGGTCCGGTCTTTGGGCCAATTTGACGCTATTCTTTGATCGGGGGGGGGGGGAGGAGGGTATCCGTCGATCTCGGCTGAAAACCACCTGACGTAATTTGAACACGATCCATACTGAAGAAAAACTGCAGAAAGGGCATTACAGAGGTCTACACACTATGCGACATCAGACAGAAAACCTTACTCGTACCAAGTATACGTAGTGATCTTTTTCTTCGTGTTGAAACATAAGAGTCGATGAGTACGGCGACTTGAACTCCCACCAGCTGCTAGGGCAGTCTGACCGTGTGAGTACTTTTACTCGCACCGAGCATCTTCTCGTTACTTACACACCGTGCGTTCACACGAGCTGTTACTTTCTCATATCGAGCAAGGTGCGAGAAAGACACGAAATGGTCGCTCTTACTGTACCGTCTGAACAGCAGATACTCGATATGAGAAAAAGTACTCAGAAGAGTAGACTGGTTAGATGACGCGACTACAGTGTACAGTATGACCGTACTCGTCGGCTTCTTTGTTTCAGCACAAAATACCGATTTGCTCGGTGCGAGTAAATTGGCCTGTCTGTTGTCGTCCACTGACCCGGGAGTAATACTTCTACACAGGTTCCTGTCACACCATTGCAACGAGCACACAGTATACGTTAGCATAGTACAATGGGTGCTAAAAGTAAAATGTTCAGTTAGGATTAGTGTAAAAACCAAGAGCGCGATCAGCTCGATTTCATACATATTTTTAACATACCAAATCATGCGAGCCAGTGAAGCCACGGTGAATGTAGCAATGGGTGCTGCAGTTTCAGGAAGAAGCTAAAAGTATGTACTACAGTATTGTACGTAGAGTAAAGTAGGAGTAAAGATGTAATGGAATAAAAGGCGTCGTCTGAAGGTTCACTTATATCGAATGGCCGATCGAACCCCTGACTTCAATTTCACAGGCATCCGATTCGACGATTCGTGTTTAGCGAACCAATATTGCGGGATGCTATTCCCCAACTGCAGATCGTTTGTCGTACAACCGATGAAGGACTATGTCAACCTCTTTACTAAGTTACTGCACGTACAGTACAGTACGTACTATGATTGTATGATTCTGCCTTCTTGATCCGAGATACACTACAGGCCCCTTTCGGCTGATGCCACTACATACAGTATGCTGAGTATTGTCGAACTGTGATCAAGGAACACATTGCAGATGAAGCGCTAGAGAAGGCAATGCACAACAACTGAAGGCCTTTTGCCCTCTGGCGGCCTCAGTGAAGCCGAACGAAGGTCGCGTGCAATAATCAGTGCAGCTAAAGACAATGGAGACAAGTGGCAGAGCAGAGGTAGGTAGAGACAGGCGAATGTCTCCTCTCCTGAGCACAAACTGACACAAGGCGGGCGACGTGGCATTGCGAGTCAGCCTTGGGTGTACAGCTCCTATAGCTAGCTATAATTCCTTCCTCCGTTTCCGGTGCGCAAGCCCGCATACCACTCGCCTCAACAATTATCTTATGCTATAAGACATTTATCTTATATAAGGAATATGACAATACACATAGTAACAACTGCCCCTGTGTTCTATGAAGTGTCTCCCTACATTATTTTCATCCTGATAGGAATTACATAGCTTTATCGCTCAACATTACCAAGTTACATAACTGTGTGCAAGTCGCAGAGGTTATGGCTACATATGTGCTTGTAAGGGACGCGCAGACGCACAATGTCGATACTGAAATAATGAAAACAGTGAATTTATTTAGTATATCTCGCGTACTTTTGGGCGTATCGGCCATTTTCCCAATCCATCTGTCGCCCATTTTTCTAAAGCATCGTACATTTTGCAGATCTCTGTATTAGCGGACTTGCGAAATCAACGCATTTATTTACGCTCCGGAATACAAGTAAAAAACCGAAATTATGTCAATAATATTGTCATATCAAATTTTATTTTTGTAAATGTCTTTCAAAACCAGCCAGATACACTCTGCGTTCTGAAACGAGACGTCGCCGGAAACTGACTGATACATCATATTGTATGCAATGCACACTGTACGTAGAATGATCATCGAACCTAAGAATTGGTAAAAATTGGTACGTAAAAATTGGTACGTAATACGTAGTGCATTCGATAATCTATGCAGTGAGCAAATTTTCCTCATTTTATGTCAAGCTAATACGTACTGCATTCGATAATCTATGCACGTATGCACGCACGAATACGTACTGCATTCGATAATCTATGCAGTGAGCAAATTTTCCTCATTTTATGTCAAGCTAGTAACAGTAAACCATTTTTGTCGACTTCGAACTATTGGCCCTAGTGGCCATAGTCTGAAGAAATTTTTTTAGGTCAAAGGCCAAGGATACCTGGCTAGGAGGAACGAACCGCTAGACCGCACGCACTGCATAATGTAAATGCAGCAATAAATACTGTAGAATACATATACGAACATATGTACATATAGCTTACAAGATGGAAAATATGGAAAAGAATGTACCTGGTACTTCACTTACCAGCAGTTAGTATTGGTACTAGTTAAGTAAGTAGTAAGTACTAGTAAGGTTAGAAATGTCTGGTGAGGTCTTTGATAGAAGAATACAACACTATTTATGCACATGGAGGCTATACTATACAAGAGATGCACATAGGTACAGCAACAAAAAAGCGGCAACATACGCGCAGCAGGATACAGCAGCAGTGTGACAAAATGGACAAAGTACTAGTAAAATAAAGAAAGGGGTCTCACACGGCGCAAAACCCCCAACAGCACAATACGTATGTACTACGTATACGTGAAAACAACCGCTGCCAGCCAACTGCAAAACCAACTGGCGACCGCGGCAAAGACGCGGCTGCGCTCCCCTAGAAAAATACAGCAAGCATTTGAGTTCGGCGCGTCGCGTACATGATAATATCAGGAATACATAACATTAGAGGGAGAGTAGTATACGGAAGTGGTCGTATATACGGAAGTTGTCATATACATATACGGAAATCCTTCCGAATATACGACCAGTGCGTTTCCGTATATACGACCCATGATGGTCGTACAGTCTATACAGAAACAATTGGTCCTATATGGAAGGAAAATTTGAAAAAAGTCGTAGCCTATATACGGAACTAATTTGTAACCAGCTTTGCTCTGCCTACACTACACTTTTTGCATTCTCCCCCTCTACTTATAATGTTACATATTCCTGATGATATCCATACTTCTCGAAGTTATGAGGCACGACTTCACACGCAAAATGCAACAGACTGTTGCACTACAGGCCAGGTCCGACGGAGAGTGATCATGTTGTGCATTTTGTTCGTATGACAGGTAGCTAGTCTATACTTGAGCATCAGTGCAGCATCCACGAAGATCCGCCAACCGTCTGGCATCGCAACCACAGACGGAGGAGGAGTACATAAGCAGTGTAATTTCCAAACTAAAATTTTCTTCCTCTAGGGAAGGACGAAGTACTGTATTGTATATATACTCACAAACCTGAAGTGGAAGGCCCTAAAGTCCGTTCGGATGCTAGGGCTCACCTCACAGCATTTTCTTTCAATCCCCGAAGCGGCACTTACATACAAAAAGAATGTGGTTGTAGTAAAAAGGAAGAAAAAATTATTTGATGATAAATGGTCAACAATTGGGAAGAAGCATTTCAGCTATTTACTCACTAATTGGTAGGCGCAGTCGGAAAAATGCGGAAAGTATCCGTCTTTGCATCGAAAATCGTAGCATTCCACAAGATTTTTCATTTCAGGAACAGCTGTTCACACCGACCACCCATACGGATGGCCAGCCACACGCAATAATTCTTTCTACAGATGAAGAGCAAACACGCAATTATTCGCCTATGCTATGCGCGCGCACACACGCATGCACACATGTGCCACGCTGGTGGTACACAGTACACCAGAACAATAATGTAGTAAAAGTACCAGTACTGCACGATTTAGTGGCACAACAAGAAGCGTTGTATTAGCTGAACACGTATTGTAAGTAGTACTACGATAGGTACGTGCACGCACACACGCAGTACAGTATGTACCTACGTACGTACTTCTTCCTTACCATATGAGTCGCTACGCGATTATCTGCTAATATCCATTGCGCATTTATTTACAGCCAGTTGCTGGGCTGGTTGATTAGCAATTGTCAGCTACATATTGCTGTACCAAGGTGCTTGAGCAGAGAGTGGGAAATGAAACCCAAGTGTCGTTGTTGTATTCTTCTTCGGTTTCATGCTCAGCTTTTATTTTACCGATCAAACGTTCAGCAGATTAGCGATTGACAGGAGCTACCCAGCTCTGCTGTCTGCATGCGACGATGAGCACAAGTGAAATTTTCCATGTGTCGCATTTTGCATGTCCAGACGAGTTTTTGGCGCCAATCTTTTTGTAATACAGTACAATTCGGAAGCACGTAACTGCATGCATACTGTGAGGCGCGTACTGCGTGTACATTAAACTACATTGTTTCGTTCGATGATCTCAATAACGTAGGCAGTATTGATGCATGATGAAGGTCCTGGAGCCATCAGCCAGGCTTAGCAGTAGCAAGAGCGACTAAGTTACGCATACGTGCGTACTATATCGCTCGCATTCGAGTACAGTAAAAATGCATACATGTTCGACGCCTACAAACTTTCGCGTTGTTGATGTCGCCACTCGCCACCAAGCCTGTTTTCAAACCACCAGAAACCTTCCGGCAGTACAGAACCCACGCTACCTACAAACACTACTATATATATGTATTGCTGTCGCATACAGGGCGACAAAAGCTATGCACAAGCAGAAAACATACTGTACATACGCACACGCACGCACATATTATTGTATGTACTGTATATTCAGTATTCACTGGAATGGACATGGCATATACCATTCCAAAGAGCAAAAGTTGAGCTATTTAATGAGCTAGGTAGGTGCCGTGCCGTCTCTTGTACGTTGCTGCTGCGATTCGCCATTGGTCAAAGTTGGGCCCTCAAACTGACAATTTTCAAAGGAACGACACCACGTGCTTTTCAATACTGCAAAGCTTCGTGTATAACCCCCGGGGGATAAAAAACGTTAGTGGCCTATGCACAAAGGGGTTATACACGATTGGGTTATACTCAAGGGCTTTTTCAACAACAGTTTGCGTTTATCCACAATTCAGTGGTAAAAAGTGTCAAAAATCTTTGATGTGTTTCCTAATTGAAAGGTGGGATGGGGACGGGCACTATATGAAACATCAAGGAGAGGGTGACTGGATGAAACGTCAATGTACTCAGAGGCGACTTTTACTGCGTCCACGATTTGCAAAAGTCGAAAACACAAGGTGGCGTAAAATTTAATCTTGTTATTAGCAATACTGTAAAGGTCGGTGTATAGCCCGATACCGTGTATTGCCCGATCCCGTGTATAGCCCGCCCAATTTGGCTTATATTGAACTTTTGGCCCGTATATAGCCCGATATCGGGCTGTGCAAAGAACTGCGTTCACAAGGCGTTATTCGCAGCATTGTAAGTCAAGAACCACAAAATGTGTGGCCTGTGTAGCTGAAAATAGTAGGTTGAACACGGACTATGGCATTTAGGGTGAAAATTGGAGCAAAAATGAGCAGATGGTCAAAAGTCCCTTGTATAGCCCGAGCTTTTGTATTGCCCGATCCCGTGTATAGCCCGCCCAAATTGGCTGATCTTATTTGTATTACCCTGCAGGGCTATACACCGACCTTTACAGTAACGCACACGTGCTGTTGCTTGGTGTCGTCCACATCCACATCCACACACACACTCAAGTCACACACATCACACTACGTGTATTATATGGATTATGTGTCTTTGCTGGCTTCTGTTTGTGTCTTATGCACAGAGAGGGATATTGGATACAGTAGCAGCAAGCAACGTCGACTCTTTGTATGACTGACTGACTGACTAGTGTACATTTTGCGTACTTAACGGCGATTTCTCGACACAGAGACATGCGGCGCAATCCCGCTAAAAGTTATCGAGAGATTTTTAAGAACGGTTTTCTGTAGCGGTTGCATAGTACGTGGAAGGGGGGTACTTTTTGTAAATCGAGATAATATGCCTATCGGATTCCCCATCAAAAACTGCATACGTAGATGAAGTTTTAGGAAAAAATTTGTTCAGGCATCATCGAGATATTCATGGGTAAAGGTGGGCCGGTCGCATTTTTGCCGTTTTTCAACGTTTTTAGCCATATTTCAGCAACCGAAGGGCTTAGAGGGCTACAATTTGGTAAACACATACATCCCATAGGGACCCAAGTCTGGACCAATTTTGAGCCCAATCGGCCACCTGTTTGGTGAGATATAGCGTCACAAAGTGCATTTCTGTATATTTTGCACCTGTTGCAAATTCAGTTATATCAAGGGTCCATAAGTTGTATAAGAGTGTACCTCGTAATGGAAGCGGCGTGTTCAGAGCTACTCGCGCTAAGAGCCGAAAGACCTCCTGATTGGGAGGCCCCACCCCCCAAGTGGGATGTCCCACCCCCCAACTGAGGTGTCCCACCCCCCAACTGAGGGGTCCCACCCCCCAACTCGGATGTCTTTTCAAATACTCCGAGGCGACGAAGACTGCAAGCGATGCCAAACCACCCCCCAACTGGGATGTCTTTTCAAATACTCCAAGGCGACGACGACTACAAGCGATGCGAAGTCGGAAGGCTCGTTGCAGTGCGCCCACTGAAGGACAGCTACTGGTCCATATAAATAACAGCAGGATGCGGTGAAACATCATACTCGCAGGTTTAGTAAATTCGTCAGAAAAACGTTACACTATGTTGGCTGGAGTACTGCGAAAATGTACTGTTACACTCAGTCTGGGTAAACCTGCGAGTATGATGTTTCACCGCATCCTGCTGTTATTTATATGGGCCAGTATCTTTCCTTCAGTGGGCGCACTGCAAAGAGCCTTCCGACTTGGCATCGCTTGCAGTCTTCGTCGGCTCGGAGTATTTGAAAAGACATCCGAGTTGGGGGGTGGGACCCCTTCGTTGGGGGGTGGGACACCTCAGTTGGGGGGTGGGACATCCCACTTGGGGGGTGGGGCCTCCCAATCAGGAGGTCTTTCGGCTCTTAGCGCGAGTAGCTCTGAACACGCCGCTTCCATTACGAGGTACACTCTTATACAACTTATGGACCCTTGGTTATATGAATACCACGGCGCGAATACATGCCCTGCACGGGGTAAACTTTTGACAGGAAGTAGAGAAGGGTTAGGCCTAAAAACTTTAGTACTACCGCAAAAAATCTCTATGATTGGAATTGGGACTACAGTCCTCTCGAATAGTAAAAAATACAGCAATAATTTTCCCACCTTTTTTATTTTTCAAGATAAATGAGCAATACCACTGAAATTTTTTCCTCGTAAGTAGCCTATCTTATGTAGAATTTGATGTAGATTTCAAAAATAACATTGTTTTTCCCAAAAAATTTAACCCCTAGCATATAATTTTGCAAAAGTAGTATATTTTTGTGAATTTTGGGTAAGGGTTAAATTTTTTGGGAAAAACAATTTTATTTTTGAAATCTACATCAAATTCTACATAAGATAGGCTACTTACGAGGAAAAAGTTTCAGTGGTATTGCTCATTTATCTTGAAAAATAAAAAAGGCAGGAAAATTATTGCTGTATTTTTTACTATTCGAGAGGACTGTAGTCCCAATTCCAATTATAGAGATTTTTTGCGGTAGTACTAAAGTTTTTAGGCCTAACCCTTCTCTACTTCCTGTCAAAAGTTTACCCCGTGCAGGGCATGTATTCGCGCCGTGGTATTCATATAACTGAATTTGCAACAGGTGCAAAATATACAGAAATGCACTTTGTGACGCTATATCTCACCAAACAGGTGGCCGATTGGGCTCAAAATTGGTCCAGACTTGGGTCCCTATGGGATGTATGTGTGTACCAAATTGTAGCCCTCTAAGCCCTTCGGTTGCTGAAATATGGCTAAAAACGTTGAAAAACGGCAAAAATGCGACCGGCCCACCTTTACCCATGAATATCTCGATGATGCCTGAACAAATTTTTTCCTAAAACTTCATCAACATATGCAGTTTTTGATGGGGAATCCGATAGGCATATTATCTCGATTCACAAAAAGTACCCCCCTTCCGCCTATACTACAGGCTACTCTCAATCCTTACAGAAAACGTCTCTTAACCGCTTTACTCTACGATGGCAGGCTGGATCTGGAGATATTTATAACACACGGCAGGAACCTGCTGGTTACACTTTAATGTGCATCTTGGTCCTTTCTGTCTATGTACGTAGTTAGTAGACTATACTATACAGTATTTAGTTGGGTACTAACCCATAAGTAGTAGGTAGGGGGATATTACAGATAAGCGTAGCGCAGGTGAAGCAGCTGCTGATTTCCTCGTCCGCGTCTGCGTGTTATTTATTGCAAGATTCTCTGCCCGAAAGAATAAGCCGTTAAGCAAATTGATCGTAGTGGGTGGGTATGCTTATGCTATGAAGTGTTGCTTTTCATATGAGCTGTAAAGATCTACGAAAAGGTAACGAACGATGGTGGTAACCCAATCATTATCCTCCACTCTTTTGCTCCACTTGGCTACAGTATTTACACAGAAGATTATCCGGTAGTTGGGCACTCGAATGACCACTTCAGTCTGACAAAGGCCTCAAGGACTACTAAAATCTGAATATATTTGAGGCTATTCTATCCATGCGTCCACGCTTATACCCTAGTCCATCTCGAGCTACCGAATCCACGTACCTTTGGCATCTGCAGTAATACGTGTATCTACTAACAAATAGGGCTGATGTGTGTCTGTGTGTGTGTGTGTGTGATGCAATAAACTCGCTCAGTTTTGCAGCTACAGCGTTCACCAATGGCTCATTCGAAAGCTTATAAGCCCAAGGGCGCCAGGAAGGCCTTCGATTTTTGATCTGATCAGCCGATCGCCAATAATCGATCGATAATCGATATTTTAGTACTAAAAGCGCGCAGATTCACTCATAACTCACTCAATTTTGCACATACATCATCCATCCAGGGCACTTTCAAGCGCTTATGGCCCCGAGAACGCCAGAAAGACCTGCAATTTTTGATCTGATCAGCCGATCATCAATAATCGATCGATAATCGATATTTTAGTACTAAATGCCACAGAAACCAAACGACGCAGGTTTTCAAGCAAGCGTTTGCAAATGGTCACGCCCGAAAGTGCACACGAGACTAAAACGCGAGATGCGCTAATGGGTTGCCAGATCTGCAAAAGGGTTGCCAGATTGCTAGATGCGCAAAAGGGTTGCCAGACCTGCAAAGGGTTGCCAGATTGATTGCTAAATGCGCAAAAGGGTTGCCATACCTGCAAAAGGGTTGTCAGATCTATGTGGGAGAAGGGTTGCCAGATCTGCCATAGGGTTGCCAACTCTGCGATAGGGTTGCCAGATATACAGGGTGTCCCGAAATAAACCGGCCACCTTTCCAGGCATGTAACTCTGGAACGACACTTGAGATTTTCATGCGGTTTTTTTATCTTGTAGCCAAGGCTTTAACTGAGGTCTGTACAAAATTTTAGCTTCGTACGCCCAGTGGAAGGTGCTCAAACACCTTCTTTCTCCGGCGGTCAAAAACGAGGGTTTTTCTAACTGGTAGTGCCGATTTAGTGGTCTATTGTGCATGGGTCCAAGACATAATTAGTCTCGTAATGAAAAAGAAGTCCCAAAATGCTAGGAAATGTGAATCTCACGCAGTAACCGCAATTCCACCATAGCAAACGCATGGAACAGGGTACCTTGAAAAATTAAGGCCGAATTTTTCTCCATACTGAAGAAAAACGTCGATTTTGAACTTCGAGATTCAAACCGTCGTAACTTCCGAAGTATGTGGACCAAATAGCTGAAATTTTGTACAGATCTCAGTTGAAGCCTTGACTACAAAATAAAAAAAACCGCATGAAAATCTCAAGTGTCGTTCCAGAGTTACATGCCCGGAAAGGTGGCCGGTTTATTTCGGGACACTCTGTACTACTTTTTGCCAACTGCCCAAAATGGTTGCCAGATGAATAATATGTTGACAGATCACGATCTACAACAGGGTTGCCAGATCTGCAAAAGGGTTGCCAGATTTTGCAAAAGGGTTGCCAGATCTGAAAAAGGATTTTACTGCGAAGCTGTAACGGGCCACTGGTTATAATAATATGTGTACACAACATTACATACAGTACTGTTTTAAATGTAAAAAATGACATTTTGTGGTCGAAATGGAGTACTGCCAGTTAGCAAACAATAAAATTCAGGGATGTAATGTTTCTGTGTGTAAATTGCGAATTGGGAAGCAGTGGCTGTCAAAGACACCTGTGATACGCCTGGGAAGATACTAAAAGCCTTTTCAGCGGCGCCCATCAAAACGACTGCGTCTATTGACTTCGATTTACTGCGACAAACACTTTGGAAATGCGGATAATGGAAATGGGAAAGGGAAATCGCTGAATTGGTTTTGATGACATTTTTAATCACTGAGACATGAGTGGCAATCTGTAATTTGGACCCTTTTCTGTCGACAATATGTAGTTGTTTGCCCATCGCTTACTCAAATGCCTTTTCTCTGAGGCTGAATTTCGTCAGCGAGAAGATATTCGCCCTACTCAATAAGAGGACGTGCTGTTTCAACCTTCGCGCAAAACAGCGCGTGCAGTATTTACCTCTTCGTCCTTTTAGCATTGTTGTAACTCACTTGAAGTTTGAGAAAACGCGTCCACTTATCGAGTTAGGCTAATAACAGCCTTTGAACTCCTCAGTCACTGCCCATTATGTGCTACTGTAGATTCTCATATTCTACGGTTATGGTAGGTTTTTAAAACTACCTATAATTGTTCAGTACATACATAATACATAATGTTCAGTAGATATCGCACAGATTTTTAGCAGGAAAAGTCCATAACGCCATACCTGGTGACAGTACGTACTACCTATGTATGTACAAAGCCTGTGTACAGTTAGGTACGTACACCTGCATCTAACGTACGCAATGCGTAATGGGTGTGTTAACCAATCAGCGTACCAACCCTTTATATTATGTAGCTACTATGTACACTACACTGTCGCAGCCAATCATGGCGCGCGCGCAATCTTTGCAATGCGGAAGGCGCACGTGTAATCCTCTCTTGAATGGGTGGAACGAGGCTATCGAATGACGAGAAAAGGCTATTTTTCCTGGCTTGAACTTACATACTGTATGTACATAAGAACCACCTTGGTTCTGTTCGTGCATTTTCGGTCAGACGGACATGATTGGCGACTCCCAGCACACCTCAATGGAGTGGACAACTGGCTTTCTGTTAGACGGTATGGCCACGAATGATAGGTAGTAAGTGATAAACTAACACTATGTATGAAGAAATGTAGTGTCAGCTCAACGTGTCACTGCAGTGAAAAAGTGATGAATCGTACTCCAACTATCGCCGACAGTTCCACTGTAAAAGGCTCGCTGAAGTTTGGTATTCAAGCCATTTTGACTACTACCACTCATCACAGTCAACCTAGCAAACGTCTTCATCAGGAGCAACAAAATGAACCCGGTATGAAGTACTGTAGGCGGGATTATAAAAAGGGCGACTGCTTTATATGTACTGTTTATACCAAAAAATCTGCTCAGCATATCCTGTTGTTACTCTTGCCTGATGCTGCAGATGAAGCCATAGAAGATAATGATGATGAAGGCGAAGAGATAGTAAGAAACACAGTGAATACGCGTCCTATCACTTCCGTGCTGAGGCGACCAGTTATTGACATGAATCCGGCGTCAAGTTCTGCGCTAGACCCTGCTACAACTCCAGCTCTTTTTATGCGTCCCTTTATTCCACGACCTGATGTCTTTCAGCAATCATCCTTATCAGGTGCTTATAATGTGCATCACATAGGCCTACAATGTACATGCATGCTTCAAGTTTTTAGATTTTCGAATTTAACTGATCGATAAATAATCGATAACTGATCGATAATGTAACTGGTCTGTTTCTTGCCAACGGTGGCGCGGCGCGTCGGTCGGCGCCGTTCGGTGCTTACTAGGGTATAAACAAAAGTTATACTTTAGCACATAGTACCTACGTAGGTACTGTACTTAGCCTGTACATACCTACCGCCGCCGCGGCATCGTTCGGCAGGCCCAACGGCACCAACGCGTCGCCGGCCAGGAAACAATCGCTAACAACAACATCGTTCGATATCGCTAAAGATTTAGGCTCTGACTGCTACATGATGTGTATTCGGATGGTACTCTCTTACGCGCATTAGTGGAAATTTTTCACTAAACTATTAGCGGCCTGCTTTTTCCTAACAACAATAGTGAAAAGTCGCTAAATTATTAAGAGAATCTGAGGAATGATTAGCGATTTGTTCCACTAACTAAAGCATATTGCACAAAACCGCTAACGGTTAGCAGCTTCATTTTGTATAGCTGTTGTTTTGGCGGGAAATAGTATGAATCAAGTTAGCGATTTTTCACTAAAATACAGTAGTGACATTTGAATTTTTACCAGCCGCCATTTTGAATTTGACAATAGCGTCAGTCTGTGGTTGGTAGTAGCTTCACCTTTTTTGTTGTTATTCTTGTTCTTTTTTGTGACAATTATTTCCGTGAATGCTGGATGGATGGAAAGAAGGACTTGTTCATCAAAAGTGGCCCAGGTTTGTTCATTTAAACGTCTTTTGTTTTCGACTTTTCTCAATACTGTACAGCACACTATGTTCTGCTCATGCATCACTTGGTAACACAAAGTGCTGTATTTCAGTAACTTTTGGCCACAAAGCACAAATTGTCAGTGCCACACAGCTGCCTCTGCTCTGCCTGCAGTCACCAATCAGCGGTTTACTGCCCCTGGACTGATGAATAAGCCAAAGTAGCAGTTCAAGAAGCAGATGTGGTGGATGACCATTAGCTCCAGCAGGCAGATCATGCCTGCCATGCTGGGTCGGAATCAAAATGGTTGAAAAAAAGGGCACTATTTCCAGATGAAACCATCCTTTTCTTTCTGGAAGCATTCTGGTATGTATGTGTACACCCATGTGTACATGAATTTCTGATATGGTTGCTTGTTTCTATCAGTTTACTGTTGATATCATATATAGGCGATAGGCCTATTCTCACTGAATATAAATAATTCTGTAGAGTAAGAGTGTAGGTACATACCTAGGTAGGTACATGGGTATACTGTTTTGTTTCAATCTACTGTACACATTGTGCTAGCAAATTGTGATACTTTTCACTTTTATAGCGTTATTTAAAGTGCTAAGTTTGCAGCTTTTTTATTTATGTTACTACTATGCAATATTCTTTGTGATCTCACTTATGCTACATATTTATTTAGTGTGTTTTCTCATAAATAAAATGATTGATTCCGATAGTAAAAAACCGCTAATTGGTTCAGATAACGATCGCTAAGAAGTTCATGAAAACTCACTAAAAATTAGTGAAAAGATTTCGCTAAACGTTTAGTGAAAAAATCGCTAACATTTTTTAGCAATTTCTAACTAATTGCTACTGATGTCCCTATGCCGCTAATAGTTTAGCGACAATTTTAGTGAAAAATCACTAATCTGAGTAAGAGAGTACTACTGTACATATATGTACTTGCTTTTTTCAGAAGCTTTTCAAAGTTATGCTGCAAATGCGTCGGCTCTATCGGCGGCGACAGCAGTAGCGGCAGCAGCAGCAGCCGTTGGTTACCCGCCACCTCATCCTCCCTGCTTTCTTCCGTGGTCTCCGCTGGAGCCGTTTCGAGCCGTTGGCAAACCAAGGCGCACTACCCTTCGACGGGCCGTTTTCTCGGATCAGCAACGTAAAGGATTGGAGGAAAGATTTCAATTACAGAAGTACATAAGCAAACCAGACCGCAAGAAGCTTGCAGAGCAATTGGCACTCAAGGATTCACAGGTAAAAAAAAGGCGTGTACTATACATAGTTAGTATAAAACGCTAAAATATGTTCCGTATTTTTCGGTGTACAGTATGCATTATAGCCCCGGGGTCATACAAAAATTGAGAGGTCAGATTGGGGTTATATGTACACTGGGGAATATAGGGGGATATAATAGGATAAAATTTATGTTTGTGAGAGGTGTGTGAACGTAGAGGCACAAAAATTTATTTTGTCCCATGTACCCATGTATGTGTCCCTCCCCCCGTGTATATAACCCCATCAGACCTCTCGATTTTTGTATAGCCCCGGGGCTATATACACTCAAAAATACGGTATTATACACCGGGGGGGGGATAAACATAGGACAAACTTTTATGTTTTGCTAATGGGGGTTTACATAACATTGGGATAATATAGGTACCAGGAGCCGTTCGTTTTGCTGGACCATAGTATAATTTGTAGACCTCTACTGTACGTACAAAAGCATACGTATAATATAAGTAGCAAGGAGCCCTGTATCTGCAGGTAAAAATTTGGTTTCAAAATCGAAGAATGAAGTGGAGAAACAACAAAGAAAGAGAACTGATGGCAGCGAAGCAAGCTGAAAAACAGTTGCACCTGTCAAAATCCACTCGTCATCCGTAGCATCCGTGGAAGTCAATTTGCGAAACAGTGTACATGATATTTTTTGGTTAAACATATCATTAGAAAAAACTCTCCGGATGTTTGCGCCTCTCATTGCTCAACGAAAAGTGTTCGATTTCAGTACGCTCTTCATATTTTTGATAGCTAAAGCCTTCTGCAAAATGTACAGGGCTTCTGCCCCTTAGTAAGAAAATCTTCGATTTCTGAGGTCTGAGCTTTTTTGATCTCTTCCTGTTGGCCTAGAAAATTGAAATTTTTCAGACATACAAAGTGTTGGAAGCCTTGGTACCTATTGCAAAAAAACCACAGTTAAGAATAATGCGACTGGCAGCTGTATATACTGTATACGGTACATCCGGAGAGTATTAACACCCTGTATTGTGTAAGCCCTGCTTTCTACACGTATACCATTTTTGGGACTCGACGAGTCCAAACGCACCATACACACACGTACGCACGCACCTTTTTATGGTCCGGGAGCCATTCTACCTACGTACAAAACCTACCTATGTAGGTACAGTACGTGTTGAGGCTTCCGCATACCACTTCCAGGCCGCCGTTCCATTGAGAATCTTCTGGAAACACAGACATTGCGGTTGGTATGTAGGACAATTTTTCCCCAAACTTACCATTCACTTTTTCTGCAACAACTGCTGGATTCGTCGACGAGAACAGTTGCGATTTTGTTTAGTATGCCTTTCGCGTGTGCGGCGCGCCGCTTGCATAATACACGACGCGACCATAAAAAGGTGCGTGCCTAGGGTGCTTTTTGTTTTAGTGAAGCTTAGGTATGTATGCTAAAAATCAGACAGTAGCTTTGATTAGCCCTCATCCTCAGGCTACGTATGTACTACATACATATATACGCATGTACAGTTAGGTAGCGCATTCAAATTATTAGTGTACTTACTAGGCCTATATGTTTCTCAGGCGGTTTTGTAATGTGAAACAAAGTACTAATAATAACGTACTACATAATACTACCGTTGCACAGACCTCTACACGTTCTCACTCCGTTGCACGCGCGCAACCGCGCGCTGCGCGCGGATTCCTATATTGCACGTGGCGCGCACAGTACCCACCTTATATGCAGTGAGGCGATTGGGTTGGTCGATGGCGATCCCGCGGCATTTAGTGAAAGTGTGGATCGGTGCCTGTGAGCTCGTCGACGTCATTTGTTGTCAATTCTTCTTTTCACTCGCTCCTCTGACGCTTCCAGATAATTGAACAAGGTCGCCGACCCCGCAGACACCGATCCAAACTTTATTTCACTAAATGCCGCGGAGTCGCCATCGACCAACCCAATCGCCTTACTGCATGGTGGATACTTATACAGTGTTGCATAAGTAACTGAACCAAACCCGACGCCTAAAAATTCAGAGCTAAAACGTCAGGGGCTGAATTTATGTGTCCGGACCGGAGTGCTGGTTTTTTACAAGTTGTAGCCAACATAATGTTGGTGCTGTGTAAAAATACGAAAATACTGAATGCAGTAGGTAGGTACTTACGTACGGTACTGTAATGTTTCGTGTATAGCCCCCTGGGGCTATATGATCGGTAAGCCCCGATTAGGGGGGGCTATATTCGAGGCGGGGCTATACAAAAGGTGGGGCTATATAAGAGGGCATTTTGCATTAGTGACCAAAGTAAGGTTATTTGACCCCCTGAACTCATTTTTGTGGCTTATTTTGCCTTTACACAAGCTAAAGTGGTCTAAAACAGGCTATTCGTGCGCAAAAATTATCATTTTTGACAAGGACTGACCATTTCTGCTGAAGTGGTCAAGAGGGGTGGAAACCAAAATGTATCCCAAACTGCCCCAAATGAAGCGCTATCAACTCCTATGGCTAGAAACACGTCGAAAACGCTGTTTTTAGCTGTAAAAACCTTCGTTTCCGTCGTTTTTCGCGGTCTTTGATATGGGGCTATATACGAGTACAAATGACGATAGGCACCGATTAGGGGGGCTATATACGAGGGGGGGCTATATTCGAGGGGGGGCAATACACGAAACATTACAGTATGTACTTAGTGACGGTGCTACAGATGTACTGTATGTAGGGTAGGTAGCTACAGTGTACAGTATGTACTGTAGTGCTTCCTCATTTCGATACACAATCGATGCCGTGATAAGAGGGTGCAGCATGATTAAGAAATGGTGTCGTTTCTATCTGTTGCGTTGCAGCTACGGCGGCTGCCGATGTGGCAAGCATGGTGGTTGACTGAGCGGGTCGATCTCGATGATAAGAAGAAATTCCGTTACCGAGGGCGACAGAGGCGGCTTCTCTACTGCTCGCGTATTTGCTGGCACTTCGACGCCCTCTTGAAGACCAACGAAGGGGCATCAGATGGCTGCTTAGAGAAGGAGGGTGCGACATATTATCTTCACGTGACATCGTAGTTGACCGTGGATCCCATCGCTGAGTATTATTTAGGCCAAAAAGTCTTTTAAAAGTGTCGCGGAATTGCGAGCTCATGAAGCAATAGATAGCAAAATTGATGGGGTACGTGGCCACAATGAGCATGTTATTGATCGGCAGGAACCATTTGAGAAAGCCGCCCATTTCTTTCACCACGCGCAGGTCAAATGTCTGATCCACGCAGAGAAAGGCTAGAAAGAGACCTTGCGGCAGATTGACAACCAGAAAGATGCTGACGATAAGCACTAACATGAGACTTGTGGAATTGGTCTCGGTCTGACGTCGAGCCTCTGATCGTCGATTCTGCGCTAACAAACGTTGCTTTCGCTGCTGTGCCACCCGAATGCCCCGCATTAGTAGAGCATTCAGGGCAATCAGCAGCACACTGGGTATCAAAATAAACACCACAGAGCGCGTCCAATAAATGAGACTGTAGAAAGAGTTGACACCAATCTTCAGTACCAGCGGAGTCCAGGTGTAAATACAGGACGTTTGCCAAAGCCAGACAGTCGGTTCTTCACTGCGATGGGGAATCTGCACTCTCCAGCCATTGAAAAAGCCGACAATTCGATCGAAGCCTTTGGGAGCGCCACTTAAAATGGACACAGTCACAATAATGAGAGCTGCTAGCTTCACGTTTCCCACTGTACACCACTGGGATGCTCTGACTGGATATTGGATGTAGATGAAACGCTGGAGAGCCAGAACGACAGTCAGCCACATGGCTATATTGTGACAGATGGGAGGTAGGACATCCATCAGGTACTGATACATAAAGCAGGACCAAGGACGCAAGTTGGATGAATCGTGATAGTTGTTCAGAGTGAAAAACCAGAAAGTGAAAGGTACAGGAACCACGCCCACAGCAAAATCAGCGATAGCCATAAAAAGCAGGACAAGATTAGTGGGAGATATCATGTGTTTCTGAGCCAAGACGAGCACGACGAAAATATTGGCGAGGATGCAAACGCTGACCAACACCGGAAATACGAAGCCGTAAATGACAGGACTTATCTCTCTGTCGTGATGGATTGCCCAAGGTTGAAAGAAAGGAAGGCAGACATTGCGACAGCCATCGAACATCCCAGACATGTTGCGCTCACAATCAAAAGCGGCCTGGAAGAAGGCCGCATCAGCGGACCATGGAGCCGTCACAGTGCAGAACGATGAAACATTGATGTGAGGTGGAGCTTGCGCCATGCCTGGCAGAAGAAAAAATACATACAGTATTCACCTCAGTTGCAGTAAGACTTTTGGGTGGTCGCGACGCCGCGATATTTCGTGTAAGTTTAGATCGGCGCTGACGGGGTCGTCGACGTTCGTTCAGTCAACGGGAAGCGGAAAGGAGCGAGCGAAGACAAAAACGACGACGATGGCACCGAAGCAACTTTCACTCGCACCGTGACCACCCAGACGCTTAGTGCAACTCGTAATGCAATGGCATGAGACAATAGATAACAGCATGAGACAATGGAATGTGCGCGGGCTAGTGATTGGGCATGGAGAGAGGCATTGGGGCTCATAAAGAAACAAAGGTCAGGCAAAAAAACTAAAAAAAATAATAGTTTATTGTAATATTCGACTTATTAGAATGAAGGAAAGTGCACTAGAATTCATGCTTTCTGATGGAACCTGTATTCTAATGCATGACAGCGTATTGTTTGCAGTATAAGCTATTGTAAGAAAAGAACCTGCGTTCTAATGCAGGAAACTAAGTAACTACACATTTCTATATTGATTCGCAATAGACAAAACCTTCATTTGAATAGATGGGTATGGGTGTTATTGTTTTAGCGTTTCCTTGATTAGAATAATGTAATATTGTTTTCTGTGTACTTTTCTTGTAATATCAAAAATAGCCTAACTCCTGTATTGGGAAGAATGGGCGACGTAGTAAACAGAAACAAGGAGGCATTAGCCCGTTTTTCTCCCCAATAAAGGGGTTTTCAAATCCCCTATTTTTATGTTTCCTTATTACCTTTATAAAGGGGTTTACGAAACCTATTTATAGGCGTCGATCCCCTTTTTTAGGTTTCGTATAAGCGTTTCGTAAAACCCAATAAATAGGAAAAAATAAAACTTTGGGATTTGAAAAGCTCTTTTTAAAGGGGCGAAAAACGAGCCAATGCCTCCTCATGTCTGTTCACTAAGTCGCCCATCTTCCCAATACTGGAGTGATTCATTTTTGGTAATATATTGTAATATACATAGGTAATGCAGGTTGGTTCCTTTAGATTGTAAGTATTATTCGACTATTGTTTTATTCGTATATTCTAATCAAGTCAAAGTGCGTGAGGTGTCAATCGTTTTTAGCGTGTAGTGTTTCATTCTTGTAGGTTATCATTCTTGGGATAGCAGTATCAAGACAGTGGTAGCATGCAGTACACGTACGCACGCACCGAAAGTACATACGTACGTATTTAGTAACAGTAAGGTAGAGTATAAGGATTATCTTGTTGATCAGTCAGATATTCAGCGATACCCAGCATTTATCTTTCAGCTCGTAGGGGTGGTGGACTCAGGAGGACTCACGTCATGTTTAGTAGTTATTTTTCTTGCCATACCCTATTTCCACAGGCACACAGAAAACTTTGAAGTTCAAGTTCAGGTTCACGAAATTTTCCATTAATTTGAGTTTAAGTTCAAGTAGTTCAGGTTCACCAAATTTTTAAGGTTTTTTCGAGTTAGAGTTTGAGTTCAGGTCGGTCAAACCTACTACTACGTACTACCTCGAGTACAGTGCACATAATTGAGTACAGTTGGTCGGTATGTACATAGACTATTCAGCCTCTGCTTTTGCATTCGATATCGCAAAGCGTAATGAATATTTTAGTAACCTGTCGCCTGTGCTATTATTTTTTATTGTCTACAAAGAAGCCAGTCTGTAGCAACGAACGTCGCTATCTTATACCACTCCGGCATGGGATTGATTTAGAGCAAGCAACACATCCCTGGAAAGAAACAGAGAGAAATGCCATTCAGTATGTATGTCGCTGACTATTACATGTTACAACTTACAGCACATCCGTAAGCCGAAGATTTTTAGCCTTGGGTTCCACAAGATTTGACCAATAATAGACACGTACACTGTATGTGTACAATTATGTAAGCAGAAACCACTAAAGAATGGGGTGCAAGTTTTCCGAAGAAAAGGGAAGTCTGGAGAAATGAAAAGAATGGTTCGTGACTAATTTACTGCCGAAAGAAGATGAAAAAAGTATGTTCAAATTGAGCGTAAGCCTGAAGAAGAGCAGAGGACCCAAAGGACGAATTGCGAAGAGCTACGCTAATTGCTCACATGCAGATCGGCTGGGATATCTAAAATAATGAGGTAGAAGCATGTAGAAGA
The DNA here is from genome assembly GCA_030247985.1 of Epsilonema sp. ZAB3_2. Taxonomy (NCBI): domain Eukaryota; kingdom Metazoa; phylum Nematoda; class Chromadorea; order Desmodorida; family Epsilonematidae; genus Epsilonema; species Epsilonema sp. ZAB3_2. The sequence goes on along the minus strand of JASAMW010004320.1, from coordinate 21,713 downwards.
GGACGTGGGACGCAGCCTTCTTTCTTGTACATAAAGAGCAGGAAGGAATCCTGGCGGGAGGAAACTGCAGGTCGCTGCTTTCCATTTCTGGCAGATTCCTATCTTATCTAGCTTTTTCAGCTCTCTCTCCTTCACTGAAGCTATTACGTTGGTTGAAGCCGAACGCCTACGTACGTGCTACACCTCTACATACATACTTTAGTTGGGTACATACATACATAATGTACAGTACGTGTACATAACACATGTACCTACATTGCACTCTCGGCGAGGAGAGCGGATCACCTTGTCAGTCAGTAGATTACCCATGCTCCATGAAGCCACGGAGCAGCAAATCATCCAGCGGGTAATCAAGACGGTGATAAGAGCTGACTGCATGCGGAAAGCGCCGTGGAAGAACGCTCTCTCTAAACGCACTATCACTCAGAATGGACCACGACTACGCGTAAACACGCACGTGCACTTACAGTACGTACTGTGCATACGTACATGTACTTGCACAGCACTTACGTACATATGCCGTAGGGTCAGCTTACATATTTCCATTATGTACGATGTAGGTACGTTCATGTTTTTCGACTGAAACTGGCGATTTGAAATTAACGACCATTTTATTTTCGATGGTCGCAACGAACAAAAACAAAAATTTTTACAAATGCGGTCGCATGCGATAGGAATGTGATAGTATGTAAATGTATGAGACCTATGAGATATTACTATTGCTATATTATAGATATAGATATTACTATAATTATAGATATTACTATAATTATAGATATTACTATAATATCTATAGATAATATCTATATATTATCAAAAATATATAATTCCTGTATTGGGAAGAATGGGCCACGTAGTGAAAAGAAACGAGGAGGCATTGGCCCGTTTTCGCCCCTTTATAATGGGTTTTTCAAACCCCCTATTTTTATTTTCCCCTATATAATGGGTTTTACGAAACCTTTATAATGGGGATTTACGAAACCTATTTTTACTTTCCCTATTATAATGGGTTTTACGAAACCTTTATAATGGGGATTTACGAAACCTATTTTTACTTTCAATGGGGATTTACGAAACCTATTTTTACTTTCCCCATTATAATGGGTTTTTACGAAACCTAAAAATAGGGGATCCCTTATATAAAGGTTTCGTAAATCCCCATTATAAAGGTTTCGTAAAACCCATTATAATGGGGAAAGTAAAAATAGGTTTCGTAAATCCCCATTATAAAGGGGCGAAAACGGGCCAATGCCTCCTCGTTTCTTTTCACAACGTGGCCCATTCTTCCCAATACAGGAATTATATATTTTTGATATTATAGATATTACTATAATTATAGATATTACTATATGTAATGTACCTATGAGATATTACTATTGTAACCGCAATATCACTATTGTAACACGATTACCAGATCGTCTAATGACCCATTCGCATCGGGGATATACGCTGGGTGTACGCTCGGCGTGTCCATGGCTCGACACATGCAGATGCCATGGGCGGCAACCGTGGATGCGCCGGGCGCAATTCCATCCAATGTGGAGCTTACATGTAGTCAAGTGTACATACAACAACAGATACAACCATGTACTCATTGACAGAAATTGCATTGATGAGATACTGTACATAGGTTTGGCCGTAACATTAAGTAAGCAAGAAGAGACCTACAGTATGGGCCATCTAATCATGACCAACAAAACAAACACAGCTATCTTCCACCATGTGGTAGTAAAATTTTTCGGAATGCCTTGCGATATTCTGGGTTAAATATGGTGTAAATAATGGGATTCATGAATGAGTTCATATATCCAAGCCAGGTAGCCAAGAAGAAAGCCATGAAAGGAATGCAGCCTTCGTTGTCCAGAATAATGCAGATGGCGTTAGTGAGATGACAAGTGAAGAAGGGCACCCAACAGAATAGAAAGACAGCTGAAAGATTCACCAGCAGAATCATGTCAAAATATGTTACTAAAGTCCACTTTTTCTGGTCATGTCCCACACATTTTATAGTAATTCCGGTTCCAGCGAAAGCGGTCAAAACCCCCACGGCTAATTTTCAGTCACTTTGACAATAAAAAACCGCTTGCGTCTAGCTGCTCTCAGTGGCGAGATATCGCCGATTTCCTTATGTACTGAAATCTCGTCGACATTTGGCAGACGCTAAACCACGCAAACCACGACACCCCACGACCCTGTACGCCCGATGCGAATTTTTATCGTCTTCATCACGTATGCATATTTCTACCATTTTGATTTTTCGGGCGTTTGCGAGCTTTAGCTTTGCCCAATCAATGGTATATGCCCATTTTGGCGATTTCAGTACATAAGGAAGTCTCGCCACTGAGAGCGATTTGGCGATATCTCGCCACTGAAAGCAGCTAGACGCAAGCGGTTTTTTATTGTAAATGCGGCTGAAAATTAGCCGTGGGGTTTTTGACCGCTTTGCTCTACGGTTCGAACCTTGTAGTACCTTGTAGTCTGTACCTTGTAGTATGTATACGTACTGTATAGAATAAGGCATACCCAAGACAACAGCCAAAGTTTGTGTGGCCTTTTGTTCCTTTCGAATTTGTCTGGACTCTTTCTTGGCCAGATGGCGACTGACAGCTGGGCGCAATTTCTCCAACTGGAAGCGGCTCCGGCTCAGTCCCTTCCACATTCGTGCTGTTACTAGACTGAGTCTATCGCGAAAAGATCTAGTACGACGATCATCGATGCAGCTGCTGACATTGGAATGGTTGGCGCAGTTTCTCGATGACGCCGTTAGCACTGTGCCATCTGCAACAGCCTTTTCCTCCTCTGTCTTTTCTTGTCTCACCGCAGAGCTCACAACCGGATATGATGACCTATTCCTGAGCAGCAGCTTTTGGTGAGTGTTCGCTGGCTGAATGTTCACGGGCACAGTAGTGCTATTCTGCTGCTTGTTTGGGGCAGTCGGACAGGGAACTCTTTCTTCTTCAGGGCTAATTTCCAGCGAAACAGCTGCTTCCGTCGGATGTTGAAAGCGCCCTCCACTGACATGCTTTGCAAGTGATATCCCTTCAGCCCGTTGCCAATCAGTCGCAGCACGTTCTTCAAGTGCACAATGGCTTTCCGCCACAATCCGTACTATAAAAGATGGAGAAGTGACGGGGCTGTCGATGAACGGAATCCTATCCAAATCCAAGTCCTCGCCAAAGCTTTTCACTGTATTCGTTGGTGATGGAAGAAGACTAGGTGCGGCAATGTGGGGGGAAGACATTGCATGTTCTCTGGCAGTTGGCGGCACTGGCAAACGCACAGATTCAGATACGGATTCAGGCTGCATGAAGATGCTGTGGCTGATGTTCAGACTCCCAACACGAGTTAATGGCCCATTCCTACCGAAATCTTTCCTAACAATAATGTGCTCGTCCACACAGTCTATTCTTGGCCCTCTGGGGATCATGTGAAGTTGCGGCCTTAAATACAACAGCAAACAACTGACAATAAGCAACAAGAAAATATGTACATATACATACATACTCCTACCGAGCTCATCGGTCTTGGCCTTTGGTGTTGCAACTGTATGTACTAGGAGCCGACGCAACATAGGAGCAACATAGGAGCCGACGCCGACGACACTGCTTCAGCCTCTGGCTCATGTATACAGTATGTATGTACACGTACACGAGACCAGACGAGCTCGGTACGATAGGAGTAACAAGCAGCTTATAAAAAGGCAACCATTCTAGGTGTGAGTGGAGGAGTCTGAAGGGCTGATATTAATGATTTGCAGCCGTTTGTCCTGAGGGCCAAACAGGAGTGAAGCCCTTACAATTAGCAGTACGTAGAGGCTGGTGTGCTGTCTTTTGGAAGTAGAGATGCTGTCTGAGCGGCAGATATTAATGATTACCAGCCGTTTGTCCTGAGGGCCAAACAGGAGTGAAGCCCTTACAAGTAGCAGTATGTAAGGGCTGATAAATGGTAGTAGAAGAGGTTGCGTGCGGTATGGAATGGAGAGTTGAGTTTTGAAGTTGTATTTTCGGATGGGGAAATTTTCGGACATATGTCTGACCTCAATGTGCATGAACGCACAGCGACATTTACTGTATTACATATGAATGTACTGTAGACTACGTATGTAGGAAAGACGGTAAAATTCGGACGTTAAAATTTTCGGACAGAATTTTTTATCCGAAAATTTCCACCGTCCAAAAATTTCATCGTTTACAGTAATAGATCGGGCCCGTGGGTCAAGTAGAGTTGCAGCATGCAGCAGTGAAAAACCTTTGGGTCCCCCAAGCAGATGCGGATGGGTAAAGCAGGTTTGTAAGCAGAGAAAAACGGTGGGCAAAATCGGAAGTACGGTATCAGGGGACACAGCACCATATTGGTCACATATTCACAGTTTCGTTGACATGAACACTTCACGCTAGCAATCTAAACATGAGCCTGTGAACTGCTCTGCAACTGAAGGTTTTGTTGCTTTTGTGCGCGTTTTTTCAGTTTCGTTGACTCTAAGATTTCTAGCAATACGTACTGCACATGGAAATATACTGTACATACAAAAAATTCGTACGGTAAAATTTTCGGACAGAATTTTTTGTTCGAATTTCCCGAAAATTTCCTTCTTCCGAAAATTTCCCCGTTTACAGTAATAGATCGGGCCCGTGAGTCCAGAAATGAATCTATTGTACAGCTATCAGTACTGTATCTGCTGCAGAACTTCTATTCAAAATTACCTGCTTTTTCTCTCCTGCCATTTGAGATGTTCTTCTTCCACAGCATTCCAGGCATTGTTTTATTGAATCGCTCTTGAACACGCACTCCTTCCAAAAGAGAGTTCTCCTTTTGAATTGTTGTTGAAGATACGATCCTTTCAGAAGAAAATCATTCCCTTTCTCACTGACTATGCACAATTTTTCCCCTGTGATTCTTCAACGCAATAGCGCCGCTGCTCAGCAACAGAGTAAAAGCAGAAAATAACTAGTCTGTGACGTGTCTCAATTTTCGCCGCATTTTTATTTTTCGTATGCAAATTCCACTCTTTAACACACTGTTCTTTTCATGTAAATTATTTTTGGCTCAAATGTCGACATTTCCTATGCAAATTACTCCCCAAACCACATCTTTTATCTTTTTGCCTTATATGCACATTATTCCCTCTCAGCTCAACTACTTATCCTGTGTTTTCATCATTTGCCTAGTTCGTCGCGATGGTGTAGGCGATAGAGCGTTCGTCTTCCAATCCTACGGGATTACCCGGGGTGAGGTTCGAACCCGGGTGCGGACAAATTTTTCCCAAAATGTCAACGAAACAAAAATCTTCTAAATGTCAACGAAACAAAAATCTTCTAAATGTCAACGAAACTTTAGGTTCTCTAAAACGTCAACGAAACTTCATCATGGGACGTATCGCCGCCACATACGTAGGATCGCCAAATTGAAAATTTGAAATTTGTCCTATACCTACACAGTACGTAACCTTATCCTACAGCATAGTACGTAGGGTCCCTATACCCGTATGATTAAGGCAACCTACCGTGGTAACCCTTACGGCGAGGCCGTAAGGGCAAAAATAAATATGCTGACTGCTGTCCGCTACTACCTACTAGTCGACAGCAGACAGGATTTTTAGCTCACTCGCACCTAGCACGTAATGTATACGCACCTAGAATAAGCGACGGATTCCCCCATACTCTGCCCATCACACACGCTTTTGTGCCACCCGACGAACAAAATTATTCTAGCACCCTTCTCAATTATTCCCGCACCTTTCTCTTCCCTGCCCGTCAGACGAAGGCTTTGTCCTCGCACCGCCTACATTTTCCCTTCCTCACAGCGGCAGACGGCCACTTTTACACTGAACGAGCAAAATTGGTTCTCTTCGCTTTTCCTCTTCGCTTGTGAACAAAACATGGCCACTCGTCGCGTCACACAGCGCTTTTGTTTCTCTCACCGTTCCCGTCGGTCTTTCGCTCTTTCCCGCTGCTTGTGCACAAAACATGCCAGTCGGCGGTGGCAGACACACCCACGCTTGCGTTCTCTTCACTTCTTTCGCTCTCCTCCCTGCTTGCGTACAAAGCACGCCTACAAATTTGTTCTTCGCTTGCCCACACCGCGCACAGACCAAAAGAACTCATCGCGTCACACAGGCCACATTCTTTCACGTAGCGAGCAAGGTGTGTGCAAGGTGCGAGGAAGGTGTGAGCTCGTCGCTGTCAGATGAGAAGTTGTGGGTGCGGGCAAAAGTACTCACGCGGTCAGACTGCTAATGAGGTGCGAGCTGAAGTCGGACCGTATACGTCGGCTCCTATGCTTCAACACACAAGACCGACGAGCTCGGTCCGAGTAAATTGGCCTGTCTGTTGTCTACTACTGACAGGTAATATGGGCCTACCTACTACACCAGTACGCTTTTGAACAACCAGCAACCGGTTGCAGCTTCACAGCAATAAGGGAGACTTGTATCTCTATGCATCTGGCAACCCTTTTTCACATCTGACAACCCTTTTTCACATCTGACAACCCTTTTACTGATCTGGCGACCCTTTTGCTTATCTGGCAACAGTTGCGCATCTGGTCAGCCGTTTTGCGCATCAGGCAAAATTACTCATCTGGTAAGACCCTTTCGCTAATCTGGCAACACTTGCGTGCGCATCTGGCAACCCTTTGGCACATCTGACAACAGGTTTCTTTGCGGAATTAGTGTTATGTGCACTTTCGGGCGTGACTGTCTGCAAAGCTCGCGGTCAAACCTGCATCGTTGGTTTCTGCGCGCTTGTAGTACTAAAACATCGATTATGGATCGATTATGCGCGATTGACTAATCAGATAAAAAATCGAAAGGCTTCTTGCCGCCCTTGGGTTCATAAGCTTTCGAATGAGCCCTAACTCGACGCTGTATTGCAATACTACTGACTGAATGAATGCACATGTTGCGTCATAGACAGACACACACACACGAGACGGCGCTCCTTTGTAAAGTAACATAGAATGGACGAGTTGTGTTGTCGCGATCGGGTTGGTCGGTTCGGTAGAAACCCTGCGGTATTTACTATCTACGTAAGTGAAAGTGAAAGTGAAAACCTGCCGTGTCCTCGACGTTGTTCAGTCTGTGGGAGCGGAAAAGGAGAAAGTGAACAGAAGAATTTTAATTGTTAAAACTAAATTTTATATTTGTCGACATCGACGACCTCCAAATTTTCAAAGAATACCGCGGGGTCGCTCTCAAGGCATCTCTTCCATAGAAATATTATACGTACTTACTTAGTCTTCGTATAGTACGTAATGGTGCGGAACCTGTTAGTGGCAGGAGTTGGCATTGCGCTCGGGTTATCATCGTCGTCTGAGGTGTAATTGGAATCGCTGTCATCTGCTTCCACTTCTTCTTCCTCCTCATTCTCCTGTTGCTGCTCCATTCGCTCTCCCATGTCCCTCATCTGTCGCACGCTTCTTCGCAGTTGTGTGGATGCTGGGAGTTTGCGAAACAAGAATCCTCCGTCGGTTGTAGCTGTTGCCTCTGGCTGTGCAGAAATGGTAATCGGACTTTCTTTCGCCGTAAACGGACTCTTGGAAGTCGGTTGACTGTTTCGCCCTTCCTCTTCCTCTTCCTCTGCGCACTCGTGAAGACCACGCTGTTGTTTCAAGGTTCCAGTTCGTTGACGATGCGCTTTCCTTTGCGCCACCTTCGCTCGATCGTGCAAACGCTTGAGAATGATGGCATACAGTATTGCCATTATGATGCACGGCACATAAAAGGAGATAAGGCTGGAGACCAGTATGTATCCGGCGTTGGTGAATTCGCAGCGATTCGAGTCCTGCAGTTTATTCACACCGGCCAAAATTGGCAGCCCTGTCAAAACGCTGAGAAACCAGACTGCAGTCAGCGTCGTTCCTGTCCGCTTCTTGTTGTTGCCATGTCGTGAGTAATATATTGGTCGAGTAATGGCAATATATCTGAAACAACAAAAGCCATTGGAAATCGAGATTTTCTAACTGGGGTGCCGCTTCACAGAGGAAAAATTGACTCCAGAATGTGGGGTTTTAGATCGAAAGAGAATCAAATTTTACGTCTGATACAGTAGGCCCTCAAAAGCAAAAAATATAAAATTTGCCCTTCCCAAGCTACATAAATTCCCGCCAGATCCCCCTTTACAAATTGGTTGAATGAAATCCGTGCATTACTACAGAAAGTTATGAGCACTATACGCCAAACACTTGCTCGCTACGCTCACTTTAACCCCCTTCGTAATCCCAGGCGTCCGCCTGTCCGTAGCCACCCGGCAAACCCCGTCCGTAGACAGGGCAAACGCCGTCCGTAGACGGGGCAAACGCCGTCCGTAGACGGGGTTTCTTTTTCCACCCCGTCTACGGACGGGGTTTGCCGGGTGACTACGGACAGGCGGACGCCTAGGATTAGGATTACGAAGGGGGTTAACGCAGCTACATAGTACTAGCACATGCATACATACATACATAGGGTAACATGGGGTAAACCCGCCCCCCTTTCTCTGGTGGCTGGTTGGCTTGTGGTTGGCCTTTTGTGCCAATTACAACTATACTTCTGAAAATCTTTAGAGAGTTATGGCCAATTTTAGCTGTCGCTAAAACGCGATCCCTGGGGGGTAAACCCGCCCACCTAAGATTTAGGCCATGTTCAGCCTGACCAAGCCATATTTTTATGGCCGTTTTTTTCAAGATGGAAGCCAAGTTTATTGCCAACGTCCAGTAATAGTACAAATTAAAATTAAAAATTTTCTTTCTGAAATGTGAAGGGTATGAATGATACTACTCTAGTGACAGCTGATCTCTTAGTACTGGGGGTAAACCCGCCCACCCATGATTTTAGCTAATATGAGGCTGCCCAGGGTATTTTTTATCATTCTGGCATGTTAGAAAAAAAGCAGAAGCAATTATCATGAACAGCAGCTACCAATTAGCCAGCTAGATAGTTTAGTTTGGTAATAAATGCTGTAAATAGGCCTACTTTGCTGTCAACTAACTTTTCAGTACTGGGGGGTAAACCCGCCCACCCATGGAATTTTTAAAAATTTGCAAAAACGTCTCCTTGCCTTGTGAAATCATATGAAAATATTGTAAAATTAGCTGAACCACTTTTCTCTGATTGTAAGCTGATATGACAGCTGTTTAGGATCGCAGTATTATGAGCTGATGAGGTGGGCGGGTTTTCCCTATACTTTAGTACAGGAGTTGGGTGGGCGCATTTACCCCACTAAGTACTGAAATTGTTTTTTGCTATATCTCCAGTACCAGTGGGGCGAATTGGTTGAAACTTCGCCTGGTGGTAGGGTACCGTGCCCCCTTGCCCCCCACATACCGGGTGTTCATTTATAACATACAGGGTGTTTTTGCGCAACCTCTAAAGTTTGGTCATTTTCGACCTCTTGTTGAAAAAAGTGACCCCGTGAGCTTGATGTTTCAACAAATGACGTGCCAAATAGCTCATTTGAAAGAGGAGAGTTCAAGGAATCGATTGGTATCCTACTTGTCTCAATCGGTTGTATGGTTCCTGAGATATGCAGCCCTGAAGGCTTAGGTGGGCGGATTTTCCCATGGGCGGGTTTACCCCATAGTACCCTACATACATACATACATACATACATACATACATACATACATACATACATACATACATACATACATACATACATACATACATACATACATACATACATACATACATACATACATACAGGGTGTCCCAAAATAAACCGGCCACCTTTCCGGGCATGTAACTCTGGAACGACACTTGAGATTTTCATGCGGTTTTTTTTATTTTGTAGCCAAGGCTTCAACTGAGATCTGTACAAAATTTTAGCTTCGTACGCCCAGTGGAAGGTGCTCAAACACGTTCTTTCTTCGGCGGTCAAAAACGAGGGTTTTTCTAACTGGTAGTGCCGATTTAGTGGTCAATTGTGCATGGGTCCAAGACATAATTAGTCTCGTAATGAAAAAGAAGTCCCAAAATGCTAGGAAATGTGAATCTCACGCAGTAACCCCAATTCCACCATAGCAAACGCATGGAAGAGGGTATCTTGAAAAATTAAGGCCGAATTTTTCTCCATACTGAAGAAAAACGTAGATTTTGAACTTCGAGATTCAAACCGTCGTAATTTCCGAAGTATCTGGACCAAATAGCTGAAATTTTGCACAGATCTCAGTTGAAGCCTTGACTACAAAATAAAAAAACCGCATGAAAATCTCAAGTGTCGTTCCAGAGTTACATGCACGGAAAGGTGGCCGGTTTATTTTGGGACACTCTGTACATACCGGGTGTTTCACGTAAGCTGTCACCTCTAAAATGCTTATAACTTCTGAACCAATGCTTAAATTTTTACCAAAATTTTTTTAAATAAAAACTTGAACACATACCTGACAAGCATGCAAAACTTCATTAGCGTACATGCACTATTAACAAACAAACAAGCGACGCCTTTTCAGGTCCTATATTCCGATGTGCCCGTTTTCGTTCTCCTGCACTTGTGCAGCCGTCTTCAAAACTCTGAAAAAGATTCTTTTCAAGCATGTTCATAGCGATGGCGGCAATGTTCCCTTTATGTTTTCGCACTGTATGCTGAAGAAGGCCGAATGGATGCTTGAATGGAGCGGAAAAGCATACTTCCTTCCGTATGGACTTCAAAAATCGAGCGCTTTTCTCGCCACTGCCGATTTTGACACCCAATGTTTGAGGCTTCATAATTCCCTTCGTACTTAAGACCCACCAAGAAATTTTGCATGATTTTCAGGTATGTGTTCAAGTTTTTATTAAATAAATTTTGGTACAAAATTTAAGCATTGGTTCAGAAGTTATAAGCATTTTAGAGGTGACAGCTTTCGTAAACACCCAGTACATACATACTGTACATACATACATACGTACATAGTACATACATACATACATAAATACATACATACATACATACATACATACATACATACATACATACATACATACATACATACATACATACATAGCCTACATACATACTTGTATTTGCAGGCATGAAAGTATCATGACGTTAGCAGGTGAGCTATACTGACGTGAGGTACATAGGTGCGTAAGTTTGCCAAAAGTAGCACATCCACTGCACTGTAACGCAATACTTTTACTGAAAAGTTTATACAAAGCGTGATGGTCCTATTATTTATCAAGGTTCAGGCCGAAAAGTACAAGGCTAAGGTGTAATTTTCCATTAGCGTCCATCCGTCGGACTTCTTCCAGTCCACCGATGTTTCCGGCGACGAAGTAAAGAGTTGGTAACTGTCTCAGGTACTCTTCAACTTCTCTTGCCATTTCCGGTTCGTATTCTTCATCGATGTGGACGCAAGTAAGGGCGTTGCGAGGGACGCGATGTCGCGTGACCAGAATGTCGCGCATTTTCTCCTTTTCGTCACTCTCCTTCTTACTGAAGATGACCAAGGGATACTTCCGCAGCCACTCCAGGACGCAGAGCTCTGCGCGACTCGGCTGCTTTGCCTCCTCCGTCTCAGGCACCGGCGTCATCGCTGCCCTTTCCTCCTCTACATTTCTCTGCTCTGGACGTTCCACCTTCTGAAATAGCCGTCTCGGATCCATCGGTTGTCCCTCTTCTACCGCGGTATTGTCTTTCGCTTGAGGAACTGAATGTTCGCAGCCCATATTCAATCGGAGAGAAGAGCGCAGGAAAAAGACAGAATGCTCTGGGTCGGCGAGACGCAGTGTTCCCTTGCCACAAACCGAAGCAGCCAGTGCCTTTTACCTACCTAACCTACTACCAAAAATATATAATCCCTGTATAGAGAAGAATGTCCTACCTAGTGAAAAGAAACGAAGCAATCCCTGACTAGTTTTGGCCCCAATAATTGGATTTATTAGATATCCAATTTATTGAAACTTTTATTGGGGTTTCCATATCCAATAAGTATTGGATCCAATTTATTGGGGCCAAACCTAGTCAGGGATTGCTTCGTTTCTTTTCACTAGGCCATTCTTCTCTATAGGGATTATATATTTTTGCTACTACTGTGCTGTAGGTAATAACCTCAGCACTACGTAGTTGAAGACTGTGAAGGGAACCAAAACACATGTGGATGTGCTACACGGATGCACTACACTCTGACTCTGCTGTATTGTGTACTGGATACATAGGTACCTAGTTACCTGCTGTACACGTACTCTTGAAGCCTGTACTGTTTTTCCATGTCTGGCCTTTACTGTAGTTTGTATACTTTCGGAATGCTACTGCGGGAATGAATACATAGGTATGGGTGTATTATTACCGCTCAACTAATTATTCCCATCGTGTCTCTCGGATATTTTTTTCGCATGGCGTTGCGTGTATGCTTAACCCCTTTCATACCTTTGGATGAAATTGACAATAAAGTACTAACAACAGGTTTGTATGATTCGGAATTTGCAACTTGAATAAAATCTGAAACTTGGTCGCATACAATCATACGTACCTGTTTATGGTGTCGGTCGCATTTTGATCCAATGCAGTAGTATACATTATTGTACATAATATTATATAGGTTTGGTTAACAAATACTGTAAGACAGAAGTGGTTAAACATTCAGCTTAGACATCATAATGGCCGTGAGCTGCAAGATTACGCGTGTTGTGTATGTACATGAACGTAAACCTTGGGCAATACACGTACGTACCTACAGTACCTACATAGTACATTAGGTTGGTACTGTACATTATGTAGGTACTAGGAGGTAAGCCTATGTTCCGTACGTATGTAGATGTAAGCAAGCAAGCAATACATACCTGTCTATGCTAATGGCGACAAGGTGTAATATGGATGCGGTGCAGGCGCAAACATCTGCAGCAATGTAGATATTGCAGACGTGTTCTCCCAGACCCCACATTGTTTGAACCTGACAACACAAAATACTTCATCTCGTCCACGTACTATACTGCAACCAGCAGGTTCCTGCCGTGTGATAGAAATATCTCCATTAGGTAGCCATTGTAGAGAAAGGTGGTCAAGAACGCCACGGCTAACTTTTAGCGGGATTTCCAAATCAAAAAACCGCTTATCTCTAGCTCCTCTAGTGTCGAGACTTCGGCGATTTGTCCTTATCTACTGAAATCGCCAAAATGGGCGTCGACCATCGGGCAATTCTAAACTTCGCAAACGCCCGAAAAATAAAAAATGGTAGAAATACGCTTGCATGTCAAAGACGATAAAAATGCGCATTGGGCGTACAGGGTCGTGAGGTGTCGTGGTTTGCGTGGTTTAGTTTAGCGTATTTGGTCGACGCCCATTTTGGCGATTTCAGTACATAAGGAAATTCGCCGAGATCTCGACACAGAGAGGAGCTAGAGACAAGCGGTTTTGATTTGGAAATCCCGCTAAAAGTTAGCCGTGGCGTTTTAGACCACATTTCTCTACAATGGCTATATACGGAGATATTTCTATCACACGGCAGGAACCTGCTGGTCGCACTTTAGTAATAGTTATGCATAATGTACCATATTTATTTACTGTATTGTGGGCGCGGTATACGTACACTAGGGCACTACAGACAATCTCCGAGTTTGCTCCGAGCGAGTTCGCTCCGAGGAGCCTCCGAATTCGAAGCTTGATTCGGAGCGTAATTCGGGTGTTCACATGTAACGTTATTGTTGTTGTTGTTGTGTTGATACGTCGGTTGTTCACACGTCACATCACACGTACAAACCCGGCGCGCTTACTGTCGGTCGTTCACACGGGGAGAAAACACCGCGAGCAGCTTTTATCACTTTGCGGAGCTTCACGCACCGCGTCGTAAATTTTCTGCGCAATTTTTGTATTTCTACGTACTAGCTCCGACTTTCGCTCCGAGAAGGCTTCGAATTTGGAGCTAAACTCGGTTGTTCACACGTCTCCGAATTACAAAAATTCGGCTGTTCGTGTTCACAAAAACATTTGGAAAAACGGGAGCGACGTTCGTTGTGAACTCGGGGATTTTACATGTTGAAGCAGTTAGCGCTCCGAATTCGGAGTTTTACGTCTGTGGCGCCCTACTGGGTCTGCCTATTGTCCATCTCTGCCAAAGGAAATACCATTGTAAAAGCATTTGTGGTGATAGCTCAGCTGCAATAGGGCGAATTTGATCTGGAATGGGCTCTATCAACCTATTTTTGATATCGCTTCAATATAGGCTGAGCAGCTCTTGGCCACCTCCCCTTTGACCCACGACTCCCGGCACCACCGACCCTCAAAAATGTCCTTTTTACCCGTTGGACGTATTTCGAAATTGTCCATATGGGAAGTTTTAACTTTTTTTACATTATTTTTAGCATGCAAAATTTTTTCAAAAATTCGTTGTTGCTAGTACATTTTTTATGAAATTTCTATTTTTTTTGCTTTGCTTCACTGTGTACATAATTTGTTTTTTATGCTAAATGCGCCATTAATGACGGAATTTTACAAAACTAAAAATTTTTAAAAACGTTTTGAAGGAACGCGCATCCATCCATATGTATACTTACTGTCGCGATATGTCCAAGGGGTAAAAAGGACATTTTTGAGGGTCGGTGGTGCCGGGAGTCGTGGGTCAAAGGGGAGGTGGCCAAGAGCTGCTCAGCCTATATTGAAGCGATATCAAAAATAGGTTGATAGAGCCCATTCCAGATCAAATTCGCCCTATTGCAGCTGAGCTATCACCACAAATGCTTTTACTGTGCGTATTTCCTTTGGCAGAGATGGACAATAGTGCCTAGCCTGTCCCTCCCAAATCAAAATACGGCGTTCTCTATCTATGATCAGTATGTAACGTACAATAAAGAACCACATCAGTGTACGTAACACCCAAAAATACGGTAGCCTGGGCTATCTGAATATACTGCATCGTACCGTTTTTTGCATGCTTAGTACTAGGAGTTTGTCTGATCGGTACTTGATCGGTATATGGTCTAGACCAACTACCGATCAACTAGCGATCAAGTACTGATCAATGTTCACATTACGATGAACCACCGAACAGTAGTCCGATCACGGATCAACTACCGATCAAGTACCGATAAATACACATTATGTACAATATGTCAAATTGGTGCCAAGCCCAACAACAAAATAAGCATTGCTAGTGATTCTCACTGTTTCACCTCGTAGGCCTACGAGTGTACACTGCGTATTCCCTGAAATCTACGACGAATTCAACTACCGTATTTACCCATGCATAGCCCCCCCCCCTATGCATAGCCCCATATTGGCAAAACATAAAAAATGCCCTATGCATAGCCCGCCCTATGCATAGCCCCATATGTACTGTACAGTACCGGAACCTACCTACATATACATAAGCTGGTCATAAGCTACCTACCCATAGCCACTCCCACACCAAGCTAAGATGCCTATAAGCCTGCTTGGGGTGTATTGTACTAGAATAACCCTGTTTTTACCTCAATTATGCCCTAACACATGTGCTTTTGACCTAAAAAATATGCCTCTGTGCACCTCTCAAAAACATAAAAAATGTCCCATCATAGCCCCCCCCCCATGCATAGCCCCCTATGCATAGCCCCATATAGGACCTCTCAATTTTTGCATAGCCCCATGGGGCTATGCACCGGTAAATACGGTATTGAAGAAAACTCTAAAATTTTACATGTGAAAGTTGATTGGCACTTGATCGGTAGTTGATCGCTTGTCAAGTACCGATCAGACAAGTACGGGGCACATTTATACGCAATTCTTACTTACATACAGTTACTACGAGATGCGATAACAAGAACGTCCCCATCTGACCGCACAGCTCGATTTCTCAAACTTCCCTCTTGTACGTACCTCCTCACTGGGCTCGTTCGTACACGCTCTTTGCACAGACAGTACTGCCGCACTTAAAGGGGGGATCTGGCGGGAAAGTTTCTATGGGGAGGCAAATTTCGAATTTTTAACTTTTGAAAGCACCTACCGATAAAAAATCGCATCCTCTTTCGATCTAACCCCCTGTTCTGGAGCCGATTTTGCCTCTGTGAGGCGGCGCCCCAGTTAGAAAGCTCGAAATAGGCCAAAGTGTTGCGAAATCTCCTTCCTAACTGGGGCGCCGCCTCACAGAGGCAAAATCGGCTCCAGAATGTGGGGTTAGATCGAAAGAAAATGGAATTTTACATAGGATAGGCCCCTCAAATCTCAAAAATGTGAAATTTGCCCTTCCCATACTAAATTCCCGCCAGATCCTCCCTTTAAGGTCTCACACTATAGTTCTCTGAGCCGTGGACTCCTAGACTACCAGCACATATAGACTACTGCATGTAGTCGTACAACTCTTACTCGTACAATCCAAATTCCAGTTGTTTTCATCCGTCTTCTTCGTTTCAGTTCGCTGTTTCCGCTCCAGCCCGCGCGCCGCGCTCTGGTCGCTCGTTTGCGGTTGTCTATGTACATAAGCATGGACAACTATATAAATGCGGTCCAGCTCTCTCCTGAGCCAACGAAAGCGAGTTGAGAGGAGATCAAGATACCGATGGATAGCTTGTTACACGATCTCTTTGAAGCGCCATATAGCGCCTCTTGAAACGGTCTATCTGTAGCGCTATTCCTGATTGAAACGCTAACTTTTTCAAACAAGTTTTTTATGGATAACTTTGCTTAGAAACAACGTAGAGAGGCGCCGTAGGTACCGATCGATTCCTCTCGTAAAGACGCGTTGAACGGTATGCCTGGTGTTGAAAAATACCCAGCGGTTCCTTCGGAACACCCAAATCGCATGGTTTTTATGGTGTTTTTTGGCGTGTCGTACTGCGCCGAGTACAGGAGCTTTGGCGCTGCAGTTTGGTGTACATCTAGAGGAAGAATGATACTTTGTTCACATTATGAAGGATCACTTTTATCTTTGCGTACAGCGGCTAAGACGAAGCCTCAAATTTGGCTCCGAAACTATAGTGTGAGACCTTAAAGACTTCCTCCCTGCGTTATTTTTTTTGTCCTTGTATGAGAAGGCATGAGAGAGCAAAAGAAGTGGCGATGGCTACTGAAGATGAAAAGTTGGTGCGCTGGAGATTTTTTGATTATAGCTGTAAAGTGATTTGGCAATAGTTAGGCAGGGATAGCGACAAAAGCAAAGGGGCATAGTTGATAGTAGCCGTTTGTTCGCTCCCCCCTATGCATACCCCCATATGTACTGTACAGTCCTGACCTCCTATGTAAGCTGGTCATATAGTCCCATAGCCACTCCACACAAGCTAAGATGCCTATAGCCTGCTTGGGGTGTATTGTACTAGAATACCCTGTTTTCACCTCAATTATGCCCTAAAACGTGCTTTTGACCTAAAAAATATGCCTACTACACACTCAAAAACATAAAAAATGCCCCATGCATAACCCCCCCCCCAATGCATAACCCCCCCTATGCATACCCCCATATGGGACCTCTCTTTTTGCATACCCCCATGGGGCTATGCACGGTAAATACGGTATCGAAAACTGATCGTTCTAAACTGTTGTGTGTGGGAGAGTAATCGGTATTTTCAACATGCCAGACCCTTCAGATTCAGCAGCAATGATCAAAACTGCTAATAATGCCATTGTCCAATATTCAACTACCATTTTCAGCTTCACATGCCAAACACTTCTCGTCTCCTGGGAAGCGAATATTCCCTTGAATCTGTCTCTAGAAAGACGGCAGGCTTTCCTTTTGGAATTGAAGACAAGCCATGTTCAAAAGAGGTCAAGCTAAAAGATAGACCTTTCCGAAAAAACACTAATAATAGTGCAGGAAAGACTGGCATCTCTGTGCATGGTCTGTACGTACTATGTAACCGTGACATTACTAGCCTAGGTAGTGTGCGGTGCGGTGCGCGCACATGTTCGTCGTATGTAGTATAGGCTTATACAATACGTACAAACGTACAGTGTAGTACATATGTACGTCGAATAGGTAAGTGCGTACTAATACAAAAGAATGCAAAGTCCGCGGAGGGTTAAGCTCCTTTTCGTACAAGCTGATTGTAATAAGAAACAAAAGAAAAATGCTCGCAATGGCCGGTTTTGGTTGAAACTACGTATACATACGGCTGTTCGTTCAGGGGATTGTGTCACCACAAATTGCAATACTCCGTATTAATGAACGGATTTCAATCAAATTTTTAATTAGAATCCTGATACTGTAAATATCGGTGTATAGCCCGATCCGTGTATAGCCCGATCCGTGTATAGCCCGATACCATGTATAGCCCGATCCGTGTATAGCCCGCCCATTTGGCTTCTTTATTGCCTTTTGGCCCGTACAGATATGCAAAGAACTGCGCTCACATCACGGCTTTTTTCGCACCATTGTAAGTAGGAACCAAAGATGTTTGGCCTGTGAAGCTGAAAATGGTAGTTTGAAGATTGGACAATGGCATTATTAGCGTTTTGGATCATTGCTGCTGGAATCTGGAAGTGGTCTGGCATGTTGAAAATACGATTCTCTCCCACACACACAGTTTTGAGAAGATGTGTTTCGATACGTATTTACCGGTGCATAGCCCCATGGGGGTATGCAAAAATTGAGAGGTCCCATATGGGGGTATGCATAGGGGGGTTATGCGTTGGGGGTGCATGGGCATTTTTATGTTTTGAGAGGTGCGCAGAGGTGTGTTTTAGTCAAAGCACGATATTTAGGCCGTGACTAAAAATTGAGACGGGCATTCTATAGTACAATACACCCCCAAGCAGGTTTATAGGCATCTTAGCTTGGTGTGGGAGTAGGCTATAGGGTATGAGACCCTTTCGTGGTAGTTTGGTACTGTACAGTACATATGGGGTATGCATAGGGGGAGCGATATGGAACGCCGGACTGTATAACTGCCCTTTATTTGTTGTTGCTGATCCATCCCTACTATTCCCGGAAACCTCTGGTGGTGACAGTATAATAAGAAAATCTCTGCAGTCGGTCACCACTTTTTCTCTTCGTTTAGCCATCCGACTTTCTTGTTGTCTTTCATGCCTTTCTGTTTCGCGAGGTCGTTTTGACAATGTATATGTATGATAACGCAGGGCAGGATGGAATTGTCTTTAGGTCTCCGCTATCGTTTCGGAGCCAATTTGAGGCTATAGCCTGTACGCAAGATCAAAATAATCCTTCATAATGTGAAAAGAAGTATCTTCTTTCCCTCTGAGTGTAACAAACTGCAGCGCCCTTTTGTCTGCGGCGCAGTAGAACGCCAAACCGCCATAATCGGTAGTGTTCCGAAGGAGACCCCGTCGGTATTTTTCCACCAGGCATCCGTTCACACATTCTTTACGAGAGGAATCATAGGTACTGCGTCTCCTATTTCCTAACAAAGTTATCCATAAAACTTGTTTGAATTTTTTTTCGTTTTTTTGTGTGCGCTACGAATGACCGTTTGAGAGGCGCTCTGTGCGTTCTGCAATTGTAAAAGCTATCATGCGTATCTTGATATCCTATTCCTCGCTCTATCACTCAGCAAACCGCTTTATATAGTTGTCCGTGTATGTAAGTAGAAACCGCAAAGACAAGCAACACACTAGACAGACACGAATTTATAAACAGATAAGCACTAAATATTTGGGTACTCTATTTATAATTCCCCTCTATTTATGCTCTCTAGCTAATTCCTCGAATTATAGTGTGACGCTAAAGGGAGGATCTCGCGGGAATTTAGTTATGGGAAGGGCAAATTTGGCATTTTTGAGAGTTGAGGGGCCTATGCTTATGTAAAATTCCATTTTCTTTTCGATCTAACCCCAGCATCTGGAGCCGATTTTGCCTCTGTGAGGCGGCGCCCCAGCTAGGAAGGAGATTCGCAACACTTTGGCCTATTACGAGCTTCTAACTGGGGCGCCGCCTAGCAGAGGCAAAATAGGCTCCAGAACAGGGGGTTAGATCGAAAGAGGAAGCGATTTTTTATCGGTAGGTGCTTCAAAAGTTAAAAATTCGAAATTTGCCTCCCGATAGAAACTTCCCGCCAGATCCCCCCTTTATGAGTGCGGCAGTAGTGTCTGTGCAAAGAGCGTGTACGAACGAGCCCAGTGAGGAGGTACGTACAAGAGGGAAGTTTGAGAAAATCGAGCTGTGCGGTCAGATGGGGACATGTTCTTGTTATCGCATCTCGTAGTAACTGTATGTAAGTAAGAATTGCGTATAAATGTGCCCCGTACTTGTCTGATCGGTACTTGACAAGCGATCAACTACAGATACAAGTGCGAAGCAACTTTCACATGTAAAATATTTCTAGAGTTTTCTTCAATACCGTATTTACCGGTGCATAGCCCCATGGGGCTACTGCGAGAAAATTGAGAGGTCTCATATGGGGCTATGCATAGGGGGCTATGCATGGGGGGGGGGCTATGATGGGACATTTTTTATGTTTTTGAGAGGCGCACAGAGGCATATTTTTTTAGGTCAAAAGCAGCCATGTGTTAGAGGCATAATTGAGGTAAAAACAGGGTATCTAGTACAGTATACACCCCCAGGAAGGCTTATCGGCATCTTAGCTAGGTGTGGGAGTGGCTCTGGGTAGGTAGCTACTATGACCAGCTTATGTATATGTAGGTAGGTTCCGGTACTGTACAGTACATATGGGGCTATGCATAGGGCGGGCTATGCAGTAGGGCATTTTTAGTGTTTTGCCAATATGGGGCTATGCATAGTGGGGGGCTATGCATGGGTAAATACGGTAGTTGTAAAATTCGTCGTTAGATTTCAGGGAATACGCAGTGTACACTCGTAGGCCTACGAGGTGAAACAGTGAGAAAAATCACTAGCAATCGTATTTTGTTGTTCGGCTTGGCACCAATTTGACATATTGTACATAATGTGTATTTATCGGTACTTGATCGGTAGTTGATCCGTGATCGACTACTGTTCGGTGGTTCATCGTAATGTGAACATTGATCAGTACTTGATCGCTAGTTGATCGGTAGTTGGTCTAGACCATATACCGATCAAGTACCGATCAGACAAACTCCTAGTACTAAGCATGCAAAAAACGGTACGATGCAGTATATTCAGATAGCCCAGGCTACCGTATTTTTGGGTGTTACGTACACTGATGTGGTTCTTTATTGTACGTTACATACTGATCATAGATAGAGAACGCCGTATTTTGATTTGGGAGGGACAGGCTAGCACTATTGCCCATCTCTGCCAAAGGAAATACGCACAGTAAAAGCATTTGTGGTGATAGCTCAGCTGCAATAGGGCGAATTTGATCTGGAATGGGCTCTATCAACCTATTTTTGATATCGCTTCAATATAGGCTGAGCAGCTCTTGGCCACCTCCCCTTTGACCCACGACTCCCGGCACCACCGACCCTCAAAAATGTCCTTTTTTACCCATTGTACATATCGCGACAGTAACTATACATATGTATGTATTCTCGTTCATTCAAAACGTTTTTAAAAATTTTTAGGTTTGTAAAATTCAGTCATTAATGGCTCATTTAGCATAAAAAACAAATTATGTACACAGTGAAGCAAAGCAAAAAAAATAGAAATTTCATAAAAAATGTACTAGCAACAACGAATTTTTGAAAAAATTTTGCATGCTAAAAATAATGTAAAAAAAGTTAAAACTTCCCATATGGACAATTTCGAAATACGTCCAACGGTTAAAAAGGACATTTTTGAGGGTCGGTGGTGCCGGGAGTCGTGGGTCAAAGGGGAGGTGGCCAAGAGCTGCTCAGCCTATATTGAAGCGATATCAAAAATAGGTTGATAGAGCCCATTCCAGATCAAATTCGCCCTATTGCAGCTGAGCTATCACCACAAATGCTTTTACAATCGGTATTTCCTTTGGCAGAGATGGACAA
>JASAMW010004319.1:0-15161 GCA_030247985.1 Epsilonema sp. ZAB3_2 | reverse complement strand
CGATGCTGGCTAAATTGGGCCTTTTTCGGTGGGGGTAATTGTGCCACCTTTACTCAATATGGGAGGCCTGCTCAGGCAAAATTGTAGAGCAATGTACCAGGATATGTTCTACAGTTTATGCTTATACAACTCGTTCACTTCTCAATA
Organism: Epsilonema sp. ZAB3_2; assembly: GCA_030247985.1. Taxonomy (NCBI): domain Eukaryota; kingdom Metazoa; phylum Nematoda; class Chromadorea; order Desmodorida; family Epsilonematidae; genus Epsilonema; species Epsilonema sp. ZAB3_2. Next base: position 15,014 of record JASAMW010004319.1, on the reverse strand, counting down.
TAAAAATGTTAGAGGTTGGGGAGGGGCCCGCACCCCGGCTTTAAAGAATCGATTTGGTCGCACACTTTCAAGTTGTTTGTGAAGTGTGAATTTGAACATCGTATTACTGTTTTTTTTTTTTTTAGGTTGGACGGGGGGAGCACATGATTGTGGTATTTGGAGCCGGTGCCCACGGCACGATCTGGAGAAATAATCTTGGCTCGTAATAAATAATGCAAACTAAATATGCGTACCGTAGGCACTTAATAAGTAATTTATTCTCACTGGGCAGTTTAGTTGCACTGAAATTCTCAATTATCCAACTTACACTGGCGTGTGCATATTTTAATCAAAGTTGAGATTTATAGTGAGCTTTCGGTGGAGCAGTGGAACATTGTTGTCGCCAAAAATTCGCCGAACCCCAATAAAAAGTACGTAATGAGAAGAAATAGCTATTGTTCGATTTCAGGTTTGTCTGCGACTTTCTCACCCCAAACCGAACTCTTCCTTTTCTTAGGAGTTGTTACCTGAGCCCAGGCCTCTGAGCCTGGCCGAGGGGTTGGAAGTGGGGCTCCAATATCGTGGCAGCGCCGACTCGGCGAGTTTTTCCAGACCAAGGAGCGACTGCACTCCTGCTGGCTGCCAGGGAGCGACCCCACCGCCACCCCGGGGCTCCAACATTCTGGTGCATATATTTCGGGACTGCAGCAAACTACTACGGGCAGCGAGGGAGTCGGTGGTCCAGCCGGCCACTGCAGAGGGGATGCTCTGCGAAGTACGGTAAGGAGTGAGTAGGGCGCTTGCACACGTGGTAAGTGAGTATGGCTCTATAAATACAGTACAGCGGGGCTTGAATAAACGCTTTACACTATGCGGATCGCACTCACCTGCCTGTGTTCAAACTCGGCGATGAATTTTTTGTACGTACGTAATTTTTTGGGTGTATGAAAAATCGAGAGGTTTTGGGGGGTTATACATGGGGGGATACACTGGGGGGGGGGGGGGGGGGATATACATGGGACGCAATATTTTTTGTATATTAGACCAGTAAAAATTCATTCATACACCATGCTACTATGCCTATAAGCTTAGGAGACCATGTCTTATGGTAAAATAACCCTGTTTTAACCACGATTATGCCATGCCCTAAAACACGTACTTTTGACGTCAAAAACATGCCTGTACACACCTCTCAGAAACAAAAATATTGCGTCCATGTATATCCCCCCCCCCCCCCCCCCAGTGTATATCCCCCCAGTGTATAACCCCCCATCAGACCTCTCGATTTTTGTGGGGCTATACACCCAAAAATACAGTACGTACGTACGTACGTACAGAGAAATTCATCGCGAGTTTAGGCTTGAACACAGGCAGGAATGAATGCTCGATACAGGCTAGCCGGATAAGTACCATAAGTCCCAGCGTGTATTTCGAGCCCCGATCCTCCTGTCTTCATTCAAGCCATACTCACTTACCACGTGTGCAAGCGCCCTACTTACGTTCTTCGCAGAGCGGTCCCTCTCTCGTGGCCCACTGGAAGCCCTGAACCACCGACTCCCTCACTGAAGTCAGCAGGGTCTTGTCCACTTCCGAAGGCAGTGTATCGTCCACCAGGATGTTGGAGCCCGTGGCGTCGGGTCCGAAGGCCCAGATGCTCCTAGCAGCCAGCAGATCCCAGTCGTATTTGGTCTGGAAAAACTCGCCGAGTCGCTTGCGCTGCCAGCCGATCTGAACCACTTCGTTCTCGATGTCCTCCGCCAGGCCCTTTTCTAGCGGCTCAGAGATCATGGTCAGCTTGTTCCTGTGAGCAAAGAAAGAAGGAAAAGTGGGGTAGAAATTGCGCAGAACAAAGCGCTAAAATCGACGATAGCTATTTCTTCTCATTACGTACTTTTTATTGGGCGTCTCGGCGAAACATTTCAGCGATGACGTTTCCACTACCGTCTCACAAAAGCTCACCACTGGATCTGCAACTTTGATATCGATTTCCGAAAACACCTGCAAATCAGCATCAGTAAATCATGCCCACGCCATGTTTATTCAACAATCAAGAATTCATAAGCATCCGTGCAGCTAAACTGCCCAGCTGCATGAATACTTATGATTCTTGATAGGAGTCTGCACTACGCTTCTTTAGTTTGCATTATTTATTACAGGCCATACCTTTCTCAGATCGTGCATGACACAGTCCAAATACAGCTCCCCTGTGCCCAGAATAATATGCTCCCCAGATTCTTCGACCTAAGCAAAAAACATAATTCAATCAAATTCACACTTCACAAACAACTGGAAATATGGTAGAATGGAGTACTTCGAGCCGGGGGTAAGTTGGGCCATCCCAACCTACCATTTCCAGATTGAAAGGAAAGTAAAATTTAGGTTGTATCAAGATAATCCGTCCTAACGTGTGCTAGTGCTTTCTCATTGCTCTACATTTTGCTGAGTTTCCCCATCGCCCCTCCCATATTGAGATAAAGGGTAGAGGTGGCCCGAATTACCCCAGCCGACCCAAATTACCCGGCGCACTGGCACTACCAACACCTGACATTTTACCAACTGAAGTTATGAAACGTACCTTTGTGCTCAGCAGTGGATAAGATTTGTTCACTTTCCGCAATCCGTCCAGCATTTTCGGCAGTTCAGATGGATTGATTGGTTCCACCGCGATTTTCATCACCGATTTCGTGTTGAATTTCAGCGGACGCATAATGTACACCTGTTATATAGATAAGGGTACAATGGGGAAAACCCGGCCATGGAAAAATCCGGCCATCATCCCTAAGCTTCAGGGCTGCATATCTCAGCCATCAATGGACCGATTGAGACAAATATTACATCAATCGATTCCTCGAACTCTCCTCTTTCAAAGCAAGTTCAAAGAAGCTTAGGTGGCCGGGTTTACCCCACGGTACCCTACGTTATTTACACAGCAAAAAAATTATGGATGGTCGTGAGCTGACCCCTTTGTATTACACTTTTTCAGCGCATTTTTTATCGGCAAAGCAGTCAGACGGTTCAAATTTCCCCACGCTACCCTATTTTCTTACATCTTCATCACTGGACGCATTCACGATGGTAGCGCTCTTCGTAATGGGCTCATCAATGCCTTCGATCAATACCCAATTGCCAGCTGGAACACGGTTCACTTCCAGAAAATACCTGAAAAAAAAACCAGTAACTTCATACACATACATAAGTAGTAGCGCGGGCGGGGTAATTCGGGCCAAGGGCGTAGTAAATGTTGTTGTAGTTGTTGTGCTTATGGCCACTGTCGGGTGGCCTGAATTCCCCCTGACCCCCGCATTACCCCATACCCCTACTTACCCAAATTACCCCAACTCATAGCCCATGCGCATAGTATTCTTGCACTGCACTTGCAGTTATCAAGACATAGTAGTATTGTTCTGCTCACAAACATTCAACTACCACCTACAGTATATCTCCACAATGTAGGGTAATACTTCCAGTGACAAAACACATAGGCCTACACTTTCCCTGTGAATGTACAGCCCCTTGATACACAGTCTACCTGTCTGTAGCACGTATTGTGCTAACAAAGGTTAGCTGCAGTGCCTAGGTGTTAATTGTGTATTAGTGTTCCTGCACAGGCCATTGGGAGTAATTTGTCATAATGTGTTTGAAAGCGTTGGTTTACATTTGCTGGCGAGGTATCAAATTTCAACTTGACGAGATGAAAAAGGGATGGAAACAGCAGAGTTGGGTTCCTTACTGAGAACTATAGTCTGGCCAATAGCAGTTGGCACCTGAACTCAAGGCGCATTGCGTAAAATAGATTTACAAATGCGGATTTCTGTCCACGCTTCGTGTACTCCTATTTAGCAGAAGTACATGGAAACTACGCAACTCGCCTTGAGTCCAGGTGCCAACTGCTATTGGCCAGACTATAGTTGCACCAAAAAACAGGAACACAGCTGGACATGACTGCAACTGCAGTACGCAATGGAGATTCGAGTTGCAACTGTCAACTATTCTGACGGCACAGTGAACAAGTGCATCTTTGAGCCAGGCACGCCATGCGAAAATCCAGGCATCAATCCAGAAATGACAGTGTTGATTCTAAATCTGGCAACCAGGCTCATCAAACCAAACAATAACATCAGTTTCTCATTTGTTCCAGCCAAATCCTATTTGCATAATGTATCAGATGCCAATGACACATCCATTTTTGGCCTCCTTCTGAATGGAAAGGCTGATGTGACGATGTCTAGTGTCTATTGGACAGCTGCCCGAATGGAACTTCTGCCAAGTATTGAATTGGCACGATATCTTCGCTATGCCTTTGTATTCAAGACTCCAGCAAAACCAGCGATGACACTCAACATGTCTAGCATGGTAACATTTGACAAGATAACTTGGCTCTTAATTGCTGCATGTGGCTGCATCTTCATCAGCACATCATTACTGGTAAAACCAAGGTCACTGGCAGATCAGGTCAACAAGAAGATCGAACTACTGGTGGATATCCTTATCAATGTATTGTTGAGTTACCTTGTAAGCCAACTGGTACTAATGTTCAATGTGCCTACAGCAGTGCAAATGCCATTCAACAACTTTCTGGAGCTACTGGATAGACTGGAAGATGGATCACATCATATTGTCACACCTTATGCATCAATCTACAACAGCATATTCCAACGAATGCAAACAAATAGCTCTGCATATACAATCAAGCAGGAGCAGTCAGCAATGACAAGATTGGAACATATCAACAAGAAGAACCCACTGGTATTAGTTCCATCAGCAACAGATGCCATGAAAATGGTTGTCAATCCAAAACAAGGAGAGCCAACTGCAGTATTTCTAACTGATTCTGCACCAGCTGATTTCCTACCATCTGAATACTGTGAAGTGTCCATTCTTTTGGATGACTACTTCTCTCCCATGCCTGACACCATCTATTATGTACCAGAGCTGAAGTTGAATCCACTGACTGATGCAGATCGTACAGTGATCGAAGCAGAGTACATTCGCCTCAAGAACAAATATTTTCCTCCAAAGAATTGCACAAAACCTGATACAAGCAAAAACTCACTGGGTTGGTCAGAGTTGCAATTCACAGTCTGGCTGTTCCTTATCATGCAAGCTGCTGCTTCTGGCATATTTCTACTGGAAAGGGTGCCATTTACAATACAGAAATTAATGAACCCTTGAAAGGCTTATTAGAGTGAAAACATGAAAAATATTGCCTCCGTTTGTATTGTTCCTGAGTTTTTTCACTCTTGATTGTTTACACTTCTTGCACTAAACAATGGGTGACGTGTTGAGGTGTCAAATGTTAGAAAAGCAAGCTGTTTCTGGCATATTTCTACTGGAAAGGGTGTCATTTGCAATACAGAAAGTAATGAAGTCATGAAAGGCTTACATCAGAGTGAAAACATTAAAAATATTACTTCTCTTTGTATGTATTATTGTCCCAAAGTTTTTTCACTCTTGATTGTTTAATCTTTTTCCACTAAACAATAAGTGACATGTTGAGGTGTCAAATTTTAGAAAAGCAATTACATTGATGAACAGACTTGTCTGATGATGTACTCATCTTGTGTGTGCATAACTGACTTATTGTTTCCCATTTTACCACTTTAAACCACACCAACCTATCAGCAAAAATGGAGGTGCGAATTGCAAGTGTGTACTATGCTGATGGCACAGTGAACAACTGTGTATTTGAGCCAAAGAAACCATGTGAAAATCTCGGGATAAACCCTGAACTCACAATATTCATTGTAAAGTTGGCAGCAAAGTTGATTATGCCAAGAAACAGCATTAATTTTTCCTTCGTCCAAGCCACTTCATACGCACACAATGCAATGGATCCAAATGATACCTCCATCTTAGGCCTCTTGCTACAAGGAAAGGCTGATGTATCTATGGCTGGCATGTACTGGAAAGAAGAGCGGATGCAGCTGCTGCCCACACTGGGTCTGGTACGGTACAATCGCTATGCTTTTGTGTACAAGACTCCAGAAAATCCAGCAACAGCACTCAGCATGTCAAATATTATGACCTTTGACAGAAACACTTGGCTGTGCATTGGTGTGACAGCATTGCTATCTATCATCACTTCACTCCTCCTCAGAGTAAACTTTCAAGCAAGAACAATTGCTGAGAGGAATGAGCTGCAAGGATCACTCATGATCAATCTGCTACTGAGCTACCTTATTAGTCAACTGGTCCTGATGTTCAATGTTCCAACACCAGCAAAAATGCCATTCAATAGCCTCATGGAGTTGTTGGATCTGATGGAAGACAGATCATATCAGATTGTCACTCCGTACTCAACCATCTACGATAACATCATGATGGCATCAAACTTACGAAACAGAATGGAAGAAATCAACAAGAAGAATCCAGTGATGTCAGTCGCATCAGCACCAGATGCAATGGAAATTGTGATGAATCCAAGACACGGACAGCCAACTCCTGTCTATCTCACAGATTCCACAGAAACTGACTACATTCAGGCTGAATATTGTCAGGTGTCAGTTCTGATGGATGACTATTTCACACCAATTCCAGACACAATCTATTTGTCACCGAAGATGCATTTCTTGCATCAGCTGAATTCAATAGATCGCTGGTTGATCGAACAAGAATATACTCGGCTCACCAATAAGTACTTTCCCCCAAAAGACTGTGACAATGGCAAAAAGCGCAAGAAGTCACTGGGTTGGCCTGAACTACGATTTGCAGTGGAATTTTTTATTTGCATGCAAGCAGCTGCATGTGGTTCCTTTTTGCTGGAATGGGTGATGTGGAAGATTGTGATTATGAGTAGGCAAAAGTGGCAGCATTCTTTGATCAAAAACTACCAATGAGCATTCATAAGTCCAAATATTTTCAATTTCTCAGCCCAGTGTACACACTGGCACTACATTATTCAAGACCAAAATAACCTCAACTCAGTCTTCGAACCATATAAGTGAGTACAGAAACCTTCTACTGCAAAAATGTTGTGTAAAAAGGTTTGTACTATTGGTGCATAATAAAATTTCACGTTACAATTTCTAAACCTATTGGCACTACTGTGTGCAGGTATAGCAGCTTTCCGTTTCAATTTGCTGGGAATAATCGATGCAATTCTCTGCGTTCTATTTCTATCTATTCTATCCATGACTTGCGCAAAAAAAATTTCAAAGTGGTCGCGAGCTGAACCCTGTTCGCTGATCCATTTTTTAGACTGGTGCCAGGGGGCTGTCGACGCCGTTTATGATCTGGAAGCGGAAAAAAAGCGCGAAATTCAATGAAAGATGACTAAATGACGTCGACAATCCCGCCGACACCAACTAAAAATGCACTGAAGAAAGAGCACCGGCTCGCGACCACTCAGAGATTTTCAGCGCAACTCAGAAATATCTTTTGTTTTCATCCATTTGCACCCCCCCCCCCCCCCCCCCCTCCCAATCGCGCCCAAATTTACATATCATTCAGACGTCGGCCTGGGGTCAGTTGACGATGGTATGTGCAGCACACCCCACCCACCCCCTCGCCTAACCCCACTCCCATGTATTGCAAAAACTACATTACCCCCAAAGCTCACAGCCTTGACTACAGAGATCCCCAAAATTACATGCCCACCCTGAATACCGTGCCGATGTCTGCACATCTCTCTTCCTTACCTCGCCTCCGATACCCAGAGTCTTCCAACTCTGATTTTTCTTGAGTCTTCCTCGTCCAGTACCGTGTAGTTTTCACCCAGGACCTTAGCCTCCTGTTGCGCATGTAGAGTTCCACTCATCACCCTGCCCAACACCGTGAAGCTAGTGGCGTCTTGGGTCGCGTAGTTCTTCGTCGTATACACCACCAACGGTCCATTGGGGTCGCAACTGGTCAGGCCCTTCCACAGTGAGGACTCCATGCCCTCTTGATCACCAGAGGGACCCGTGTAGCAGGTGTCGATTTTGTTTCTCGCGTTTTCCAACGGGGAAGGAACTTTGAGAGAGATCATATCCACGAAACCTGCAAAGAAATAATGGGTATTACATTGTGTACCCAAAAATACAATAAATGTATGTACAAACACAACATAGGATACTGTGGGGTAAAACTGGACACCCACCTTTTCTCGATCAAACGCATTGATTTTGAGACAGGCACTGGATGGACTGGGAAGTTTAATAAACTCGGATGTTTGGCCTGAGCTAGACATAGCGGGAAGGTAAGGTGTACGGGTGTTCCAAATTTCCCCTGTCCGGTTTTATCCCATGCTACCGTACATTGCATTGGATAAACCAAAGAATAACAAGACCATTCATATGGCCCATTCACATAGCAGGCTAGACATGAACTCGACACACGCAACTATACATGGAAAGCCCTTGATGCGTCGGGCGTACGTCGAGCGCACTTCCTTCCAATGTGAATGAGCCATAAAACGCAACTCTGAACAAAACTGTGAACTTACCGGTGAAATTTCCGAAGAATCGTTGACAAACCAGCGCCAGAAGCGGCCGGATGTTCATCCGCTGCTCCTCTTTCGTCAGCCGAATACCCAGCTCCTCCGCGATTCGCGGCATCGCAGAATCAGCCTCCCCAACCACCTGCAAGAAAGAAAATAATCAGCCAATCAGGATAAGAGTTTGTGCAAACTCCGCCGCTCATTGGTCACTTTCAAAATCGGAAGCAGCCAATCAATGAGCGCTGCAGTAGAAACTCCGCCGCTCATTGGTCACTTCCTAAACCGAAAGCAGCCAATGAGCGCAGTGCAAGCTAGGACGCTCATTGGTCACTTCCAAGATCGGAAGCAGCCAATGAGCCCTGCAGTACAAACTCCGCCGCTCATTTGGTCACTTCCTAAACCGAAAGCAACCAACCAATGAGCGCAGGCAGAGCTGTGTACGTATCACCGAGAACTCTCCCGGTATGGACCAGGTGCGCTGGCGCGATGGGGTTGGTGGTCGATAACAATCCCGCGGATACTTAGCCTCAGTTTAGATAGGTGCCGACAGGGATGCTAACGTTGTTCAGTCATCTGGGAGCGGAAAATGCGCTCAGTGGACCGCCTACTGGGCAAAATAATTATCAAGAATCCATAAGTTAATTCATTACCTGAGACACTAGCTTGTACATCGGCTGCAGAATGAATTCCACGAACGTGCGAATCGCGCCCGTACTCGGCGGTTTCTTGGAGAACTTGCGAGTGTTGGCGTCGAAGTACAGGTCGCCCCACAAACGACGCGAAAACTCGTCCGCATTGATCTTTCCGCCTGCAAAAATACATCACAATTTACCAAGATCGCATAAGCAATAATGAGCTGCACGCACATACGTTCCTTCTGCGGAATACTACCACTGAGTTTAGGAATCAGCCAATAAGCGACCGTCTCTATAATCTACCTTTGAAATGGATACAAAATGAGACATTGTAGTTGTATTGTTGAGAAAAAATATTGTAGGAATATTGTAAATTGTCAATCCTTACCGTACGCCTTGGAGTAAATCTTTGCGAAAGTCTGCAGTGTGAAACAGATGTTGTAGCGAGCGCTAGCGAAGCACACATTGCCCATTAGCGGAGACACGTAGTAAGGCGTCGCATCTTCCGAGTACGTCCTACAATGCAAACACCCACAGTATCTGTTACTGGGGCGCCACACACGTGAACTCCGAATTAGCTCCGAATTCTCGGAGCCCTGACTACGCTTCAGCATGTAAAATCTCCGTGTTGGAACCGAACTCGCTCCGTTTTTCCAAACGTGCGTGTGAACAGCCGAGTTTGTAATTAGGGAGACGTGTGAGTGAGCAATTGACGTTCGTTTCGGTACAAAACGAACTCACTCCGAACTCGGTCCGAATTCGCTCGGACTTTTCTCGGAGCACGTGTGTAGCGCTCCAATGCAAACACCCAGTATCTCTTACTGTTGTAAAACGGCTACGGTTCAATAGAGCCCAAATCGCGACACCCAGTAATTTTCAGCGCAACTGGTGAATAGACAAATATCTCGCATATTCCCTTACTGCAAAAGCCCGTTGACTTCGTCGATAATATGCCTCAGTTTAAAGTAGGCGTCGGCCGGTGGTAATTTCAGCTCCAAAATCAATCGATCAATCTTGTTGATGCACAGCGTGATGGCCAACTTCTCCTGAATGGCGTGCTTGATCAATCTTTCGGTGTTCATCATTACCTAAGTGAAAAAATCGATAATCGGCAAAGTTGGGTACTGTGGGGTAACCCTGGCCATGGGGTAAACCCGGCCACCAAAGCGCATTTCAACTTGCTGTTTCAGCAAACGATGACCGAAATAGCTCATTTGAAAGAGGACAGTTCAAGAAATCGATAGATGTAAGTGTGTGTCTCAATCGGTCCACTGGTTGCTGAGATATGCAGTCCTGAAACTTTGGTGGCCAAATTTTCCGATGGCCGGGCTTACCCCACCACAGTACCCTAACTGCCTGATTGAGTTACGGAAAATTAGTGCCGTAAAATTCAAATTTGGCGCCCTTTTTGTAACTTACCCCTTCGTGAGCATCCACAAACAGAACCACGCCATCGCATAAACTCATCGCCGCTGTGACTTCGTCGGAAAAGATCACGAGACCTAAAAATTATCGACAACACGTAGACAAACATGCAAAGGGAAATACAGGTATGCACCTGTTGCGCTAAGAATTATGCATGGTCTCGACCTGACCCCTCATACATAATTCTCTATTCCCCATTACTTACCGATCACAATAATGCACTGAAAAGAGTGTAATACAGAGGGGTCGACTTGCGACCACCCACAACAATTCTTAGCGCAACAAGTTTCTAGTGCTCGACGATATTGCGTCAGATGTACTATCAGAATGTAAAGTTTGGCTTTGGTTACAGTAGGGTACTATGGAGTAAACCCGGCTACATATGCTCCGCTCCTTTGAAATTGTTGTCAGCAAATGATCAACCAAATAGCTCATTTGAAAGAGGAGAGATAACGGAATCGATTGACATAATATTTATCTCAATCGTTGGCTTGGCTGCTGAGGTATGCAGCCCTGAAGCTCAGGTGGCCGGATTTTCCATGAGGGATCATTTACATATTACGTCACCGGGCTGATGGCTACTGGAGGGGGTACCCCCCCCCCCCCCCCCCTCCCCCCACACCATCACCACTACATCACTTTTCAGCCTCAGCCGCCGACCCCCCCCCCCCCCCACCTACCATCATCACCGTCACTGGTGCAAAAATTGGAAGCGAACCCCCCCCACAATCATCACCATCACTGAAGAATGAAAATTTGTGTAAAGTTTTCTGCAAACTGATTTACTTGCACTGAAAAAAATTTATGCTGCAAAGAGACCACTTTTGCATGAAAAGACACACAACTACAACAACACGTATACTGATTTGTGTGCATCATTGATCATCATCCATGCAGACAATTCCGCACCGCACCCTTGAAGTGGACACAAAATTATCCATGAAATGTGACTTTCGATTATGTTTATTTTCTAGACGAGATATACGGACACTCTGTTTTTGGAGCAACAAAGAGGCGTTTCGCTAAAAGCCACACCCATGACGCTGGTGATGCAAGACTCCAGGGATAAATCATTCCTGCTGAATGTTGTCGATACACCAGGTAGGTTCTAGGTTGGTGGGTTATTTAGGGTACTGTGGGGTAAAAGCGGTCATTGGGTAAACCCGGCTATCTAAGCTCCTTTGAACTTGCTGTTTCAGCAAATGATGAACCAAATAGCTCATTTGAAAGAGGCCAACTAGGTTGAATACTATAGGGGTAAGTAAACCCGGTCAGGGATCATTTACATATTACGTCACCGCTAAGGGGAGGGGGGTCCCCCCCCTCTGACCGCCGAAAAGTGATGTCATGGTGATGGTGGGGGGGGGGGTGCCGGCCATGGGCAAGGCCAGTGACGGTGATGGTCCACAGGGGGGGGGGGGGGTGTGTGCAAATTGTCTGCATGGATGATGATCAATTATGCACACAAATCAGTATACGTGTTGTTGTGTGTCTTTTCATGCAAAAGTGGTCTCTTTGCAGCATAAATTTTTTTCAGTGCAAGTAAATCAGTTTGCAGAAAACTTTACACAAATTTTCATTCTTCAGTGATGGCGATGATTGTGGGGGGGTTCGCTTCCAATTTTTTGCACCAGTGACGGTGATGATGGTAGGTGGGGGGGGGGGGGGGGTCGGTGGCTTGAGGCTTAAAAGTGATGTAGTGGTGATGGTGTGGGGGGAGGGGGGGGGGGGGGGGTACCCCCTCCAGTAGCCATCAGCCCGGTGACGTAATATGTAAATGATCCCTCATGGAAAATCCGGCCACCAGCTTCAGGGCTGCATACCTCAGCAGCCAAGCCAACGATTGAGATAAATATTATGTCAATCTATTCCGTTATCTCTCCTCTTTCAAATGAGCTATTTGGTTGATCATTTGCTGACAACATTTCAAAGGAGCGGAGCATATGTAGCCGGGTTTACTCCATAGTACCCTACTGTAACCAAAGCCAAACTTTACATTCTGATAGTACATCTGACGCAATATCGTCGAGCACTAGAAACTTGTTGCGCTAAGAATTGTTGTGGGTGGTCGCAAGTCGACCCCTCTGTATTACACTCTTTTCAGTGCATTATTGTGATCGGTAAGTAATGGGGAAAAGAGAATGAAGGCAGAGGGGTCAGCTCGCGACCATGCATAATTCTTAGCGCAACAGGTGCATACCTGTCTTTCCCTTTGCATGTGTGGCTACGTGTTGTCCATAATTTTTAGGTCACGTGAACTTTTCCGACGAAGTCACAGCGGCGATGAGTTTATGCGATGGCGTGGTTCTGTTTGTGGATGCTCACGAAGGGGTAAGTTACAAAAGGGCGCCAAATTTGAATTTTACGGCACTAATTTTCCGTAACTCAATCAGGCAGTTAGGGTACTGTGGTGGGGTAAGCCCGGCCATCGGAAAATTTGGCCACCAAAGTTTCAGGACTGCATATCTCAGCAACCAGTGGACCGATTGAGACACACACTTACATCTATCGATTTCTTGAACTGTCCTCTTTCAAATGAGCTATTTCGGTCATCGTTTGCTGAAACAGCAAGTTGAAATGCGCTTTGGTGGCCGGGTTTACCCCATGGCCAGGGTTACCCCACAGTACCCAACTTTGCCGATTATCGATTTTTTCACTTAGGTAATGATGAACACCGAAAAGATTGATCAAGCACGCCATTCAGGAGAAGTTGGCCATCACGCTGTGCATCAACAAGATTGATCGATTGATTTTGGAGCTGAAATTACCACCGGCCGACGCCTACTTTAAACTGAGGCATATTATCGACGAAGTCAACGGGCTTTTGCAGTAAGGGAACATGCGAGATATTTGTCTATTCACCAGTTGCGCTGAAAATTACTGGGTGTCGCGATTTGGGCTCTATTGAACCGTAGCCGTTTTACAACAGTAAGAGATACTGGGTGTTTGCATTGGAGCGCTACACACGTGCTCCGAGAAAAGTCCGAGCGAATTCGGACCGAGTTCGGAGTGAGTCCGTTCTGTACCGAAACGAACGTCAATTGCTCACTCACACGTCTCCCTAATTACAAACTCGGCTGTTCACATGCACGTTTGGCAAAACGGAGCGAGTTCGGTTCCAACACGGAGATTTTACATGCTGAAGCGTAGTCAGGGCTCCGAGAATTCGGAGCTAATTCGGAGTTCACGTGTGTGGCGCCCCCAGTAACAGATACTGTGGGTGTTTGCATTGTAGGACGTACTCGGAAGATGCGACGCCTTACTGACGTGTCTCCGCTAATGGACAATGTGTGCTTCGCTAGCGCTCGCTACAACATCTGTTTCACACTGCAGACTTTCGCAAAGATTTGACTCCAAGGCGTACGGGGAAGGATTGACAATTTACAATATTCCTACAATATTTTTTTCTCAACAATACAACTACAATGTCTCATTTTGTATCCATTTCAAAGGTAGATTATAGAGACGGTCGCTTATTGGCTGATTCCTAAACTCAGTGGAAGTATTCCTCAGAAGGAACGTATGTGCGTGCAACCGATTATTGCTTATGCGATCTTGGTAAATTGTGATGTATTTTTGCAGGCGGAAAGATCAATGCGGACGAGTTTTCGCGTCGTTTGTGGGGCGACCTGTACTTCGACGCCAACACTCGCAAGTTCTACAAGAAACCGCCGAGTACGGGCGCGATCCGTACGTTTGTGGAATTCATTCTGCAGCCGATGTACAAGCTAGTGTCTCAGGTAATGAATTAACTTATGGATTCTCGATAATTATTTTGCCCAGTAGGCGGTCCACTGAGCGCATTTTCCGCTCCCAGACGACGGTACAACGTTAGCATCCCTGTCGGCACCGATCTAAACTGAGGCTAAGTATCCGCGGGATTGTTATCGACCACCAACCTCATTGCGCCAGCGCACCTGGTCCATACCGGGAGAGTTCTCGGTGATACGCACACAGCTCTGCCTGCGCTCATTGGTTGGTTGCTTTCGGTTGAGGAAGTGACCAAATGAGCGGCGGAGTTTGTGCAGGGCTCATTGGCTGCTTCCGATCTTGGAAGTGACCAATGAGCGTCCTAGCTTGCACTGCGCTCATTGGCTGCTTTCGGTTTAGGAAGTGACCAATGAGCGGCGGAGTTTCTACTGTAGCGCTCATTGATTGGCTGCTTCCGATTTTGAAAGTGACCAATTAGCGGCGGAGGTTGAACAAACTCTTATCCTGATTGGCTGATCATTTTCTGCAGGTGGTTGGGGGAGGCTGATCTGCGATGCCGCGAATCGCGCAGGAGCTGGGTATTCGGCTTATGAAACAGGAGCAGCGGATGAACATCCGGCCGCTTCTGGCGCTGGTTTGTCAACGATTCTTCGGAATTTTACTCGGTAAGTTCACAGTTTTGTTCAGAGTTGCGTTTAATGGGCCATTTACATTGGTAAAGGAAGTGCGCTCGACGTACGCCCGACGCATCAAGGGCTTTCCATGTATAGTTGCGTGTGTCGAGTTCATGTTTAGCCTGCTATGTGAATGGGCCATATGAATGGTCTTGTTATTCTTTGGTTTATCCA
>JASAMW010004317.1:0-28121 GCA_030247985.1 Epsilonema sp. ZAB3_2 | reverse complement strand
AATTCAGAGGGGTCACCTTGCGACCAAGCACTGCTTTTATTGCATATGGTGAAGCGATAGAGCATTAACTTATTGCGATTACTGAATATGCTCACAATATGAGATTGGGAAAGAGGGGTGATCGCATGTATTAGTCTGAGATGGTGTGCTTGCTGTCGTCAGACAAGCAAGCGGAGCTGTAGTTATTTCTGAGTATTTTTGCAATCATTGTACAAAGTTGCAATTCCAACAAAAGAAGTACACGTGCACTTGCATTGTTTGCTATGCTTGTCTACATAATGCAGGACGCTCGGAAATAACTACGACGGGCGCACGCGGTACTAATTGTAGGCTTGTTTGCACTGGCGACGTACGCGTAATTTGTCCATGGCTGGGGGTACTAAAAACGGGTTGGACAGCCATGGCCGTGGACAGTTTCGCGTAGTACCATCCAAGGTAAACGAGTCCTCTTATAAGTAAAGACAAAGAGTGCACGCACACACCTGTTGGTAAGTGGCAATTCGGCCTACATACTGCAGACGTACAATACATACCTGCTGGCACAGTTTGACTGGGGAAGTGATGAGCATATGTCGATCATAGCCGTTGATGTTTACTACCTACTTAGTTGGTCGCTTTTCTTCCGTTGGGCGGCATTTGCATGCTGCTTCTGTCTAGTCACAGATAAGTTTCGGAGAAGTCTATGGCGAGTACCTCTTAGTCATTCTACAAAAGACACTTTATGACGAACTATTCTATTCGCTTTCTTCGAAATACGACACCGGCAAGTTACTGCTGAAATGACTGTGTTTCGAGTAGAATACAGTACTGCTACATGGCAGCAGGCAGTTTTCAGCTTCGAATTATGAGGAAATTGGGCAACGGAAGAGCGTTTGTCAAGTAGAAGATTGTAAATCATTCTAGTAGGCTACAGGCGATGCCGCCCGTCAGCCGGGATGGAAGTTTTCTCTTGAGATTTGTTCTCAGTGATGTCTCCGACTCACTCGACGCAAGTGTACACAGTTCCAAGCTTTAGTCATGCAGAAAGTGTTTCCAGTAGGTAGGCCCTCAATGCACTGATATTGGGCGATGAGCAAAATTGCTGGCGTGGTGCTACAACTACAGTCAAATGTAGAAGGCTCAGGCAGTGCCTCATCAAGGGATGATGAAAACAAGGCGCTAGGATCCTGGTGATTGTGATGATACCAAACAGCGGCTTCGGCATTGAGAGATAGGAGGAAGAAGCAGTCAGTCAAAAAAGCAGCCGCAACTGATGATTAGTCTTCTACGCTTAAGCAAGCCGCCGCACACAACACATGCTATCGAACCGACGAACGCGTCATGATGCCAAACGAAGAAAATCCCACCACCAACGCAATCATGACGCCGCCGAATAAAAGATAGAGAGAGCGCAAGCTTTATCCAGCTGGCTAATTCATAAAAAGTGCTATGTGTAGGAAGGAATCAGGAAGAAAAGCCCTATGCGTTGTCGCTGGCACAAGGCTAACAGTCAAGCAGGCCCTGCACTGCGACGGTGCATCAGCCTACAGACTGACAGACTGACTTGCTATAGTGGAACTCGAAGATGAGGCGAAGCGGCCCAGAGAAAGATGGTTATTGTACGAACGTATTCGGTTTGTTGAAAAAAAAACCAAAAATGGGTCTCCTCATCAGGCGAAAAAGCGATGCTAGTTGATGGGGTTTTGGGGCCGTGGAGGATTTCATTAGCCGAGAACAAGATGAATGAAAGAGGCAAAAGAGAGAAAGCTAATGCTCCGAAGAGGAGGGAAAAACTGCCGACGTATAGAAACTATGCATATGTAGTATGTACATTTATGTGCAGCAGACTGTGGCTTTTGCATTCTTACTGGCATCGAGCGGCAGACATGGCCACGGCGGTCGCCATAATTAGGTGTAGGTAGCAGAGCCTTTGATACGCCACTGATTGCAGTCAATCGGTCAGACTAAAGTAGTAACGGGCTGTCTGTGTTGACAATTTCTCTCGACGGGGTTCTTATGATCGGAAGCTCACAGTACAGTTTCCTTTGTCGGCACACATGTGGGGAACGTTATCAGGTGGAAGGAGAGAGCGTGAATTGAGTGAGAGTATTCGGTACCCATTTGCAGCTGATGTGCAGCAATGAGATGCGACGGCAACTGATAATATGCATAAGTACGTGCGTAGATGGAGTCAATCGGTTAGGACTGTATGTATTGTAGCGTGGAGCAGCGGTAGCAAAACCGCATATCGTTTTCTTCATTATGATGCCTTTGCAATTCGAGATGATGAGCAACACACGGCCAAGAGCATTTCTCAGCGCGCTCTCTCTCTCTCTCTTCACTGCTGGCTTCGTCTATCACCTCTGTACTTTGGATATGCGCAATATAACGTTTTGTCAATCACCAGCAAGGAAGAGATCACACTGGGAGGGACGGATGAAGAATTTTGTTCATGGATAGGACAGTTAGAACGTTTGTTTGCTGTCAGAATAGCGGAGAAGATGAGCAAATAAGTGGGTGCTGCTAGAGACAAAGCTCATTTTATTCCTCTTGTTATTCTACGAGTAGCAGCCAACCGATCTCCCCTGTTTCTATACATACGTACAATTCAACGTGGATGTATTCGACTTGGTGAGGCACGAAGTAGTGAGAAGTTGAGGCGGTTGGTGAGATCAAAGCGACAGTGATCGGCATGGAAGCTAAGCGAGCGAACAAGCGCAGCCTCATCTATTCCTCCAATGCATATTCATGGGCCACTATAGGATGAAGCTCGAGTTTGTAGCATGTGAGGCAAACACGCAGTTTAATAAAGAGGGATGACAGTTGAGGAAAAGCTCGAGAGATCGATTTTATATACCAGATGCGATATCAGTTGTGGCATGGTGAAACAGTATGATGGTCAAGAGCGTAACGGTGGTAACTACGTGTACATACATGGGTGTGGGTGCGTAGCGTACTGTATCGTATCAATGTAGTCTAGGCCTATCTATGTATGTCTACTTGCCGTAGTAGGTATCTATGGGTACTTGCGTCACGTCTGCTCGAGTTATTTGGTGATATGATGAGTAGGCTATCATATTATCATGAGTATCATATATATGATAACAGGGAGGGGGTGAGGCTTTGGCTGCTTATCAAGCTTTTATGAGCTCTCGAACGCAACAAATGGTAGCGCCTGGCATGGTAGAAGTTTACCGCAAGAGATAGCCTACATTGGCAGGAGGTTAGGTACAGGCGAGCGGGAAGGAAGTGGCAGTGCGTGTTTGGCTTACTGTTGCTTGGCTGCTGCTCCTTCGCCGACAGCTGTTGGGTCCTTGTCCTGCTGCAGTGGATGAAGGAGGATGGCATGCATCTCCTCTAGTTCAGCGTTGTCAGTTGCGGAGGAGTCCTGCAGCTGCAGCGGTGTCCGCGATGTGGTAGTAGTCTGCTGGCGGTGGCTGTCGTTTCCGGCTGTTGGGATGGAGCTGGAGAGGATTAGTCGACACTCATCCAGCTGCTCCGCCTTGCAGCTCCTCGGACTGGCGCTGGCGGAGGAGCAGGAGGTGGTGGACGTCGGCTCCGCCTGCACATACTGGTCACCGCGGATCGTCACCACGTCGGGATTCCGCTTTTGCTAAAGTAGTTCACAGTTGTCTGCGGTATGCATGCTGACGCGTTCGATTAAGTATACATACATAGCATCCAAGAAGCTCATCAGAAACTAACCGAACCCAATGATATACAGTATGTAATTTTATCAAGAGCCCGTGAATTTATGTACAGTAATGTATGTACGGGAAAAACAGGTACCTGTTTCCATATTTTTGCATATCGCAACCATTGACAGTGATATGTGCGTGCTTACAATTGAGCGTTCCTCCCTGGTCAGCTTTCGGTACACTTGGTGCTGGTAGAAGATGTACTCGGGATTGTCGTTGATGCTGACGCCGCTTACTTTGCTTTTGATCCGCTTGGCGGTTTGCGCTCGCTCCTGGTTCTTCGCCTCCTCAGTATTCTCTGCAAGAAATATGCCAGTTCATTTTCCAACTCATTGAATCAAAGAAATATGGTCTCTTCGACCGTTCTGGCCATCAGATTCGTTGGGATTTTAGCAATAAATTCTTTTTTATGCGCGTAAGCTTACTGTATGGAGGCAGGGGGATCATGTAGGGCAATGATTTGTGTTAAAGACAGTGCAGATTGCGCTAAGGCACAAACGGGATGCCGACGGTAATATAAGTGATGATGCCAGAGCTGGCCAGCAAAAAACAAGACTGTATAGCATGTTATGTTAGGGAATGGCGCAGACTACTTATAGGAAAGGAAGGACAGAGAGCAAGTCTGGAGATCGTTGTGTGATCTCTGCCCCTATTTTATTTGTGTATTGATGAAGGCGGCGGCTTCTTCTGGTCGTTTTCATTCTGATAATTGGGGTTTTCAATGAGGGAAAATGGCGGCAATGAAGGCCTACGGGAGTATGTAGCATTGATCAGCCAGATGATACGATTGCCATCGGTATATGTGTATTGATGGGGAAAAGCAAGGAGTGGCAAAAAACGCAGAGGAGAGAAAGAGGAGATAGGCGAATGCACACCGACAACACTGGCATCTCACAGGGCAGCTCCACCCAGCAAATCAAATTTCAGCTACCTGCTATGAACTAAGACCGCTCTTATGATATGGCAGAAAGCAGAGCAGCAAATATTCCGTGAAGCTGATTCTGCTTTTTGTGATATCTCCCAAGCTGCTAAGTCGATGTATTTTGTTTGGGAAATTATAAATATTTACAATTCGGCAGGGTGGGTAGTCCTTGGCCCATTCTTGTTCCTATGTACAGGTATGCACTATTAACGGAAACCTTCTGACTGGCAAATAGAAGGGTTTTCAGCGGGCTTGAACATTTTTATGATCGGTCCAGGAGCAGAAATGACTAATAATGAGCATTACAAACGAAAGGGCTACATACGAAGCGGGGAAGTAAAGCTGAAGACAGACATTACCAGGCAAGATATACCAACTAGGAACACGAATATGGTGCACTTTACTTGGGAGTTGGGAATGAGCATGCACACCAAACCAACAAATGGCCGAAAAGTCGCGATTATCATTCTGTAGCTATCAAAATTGTACTCCCAGCCCAGAAATATGGCGGATACCATGGTGCACTTTACTTGGGAGTTGGGAATGAGCATGCACACCAAACCAACAAATGGCCGAAAAGTCGCGATTATCATTCTGTAGCTATCAAAATTGTACTCCCAGCCCAGAAATATGGCGGATACCTTCCAACATTGGGATAATTAGGAGTAGGTAGGCTATCCGAAGAAATGCGTTTGTAAAATGAAAAGCGCTTTACCAATTTTCCAGCCGTAGGCTTGATGTGAGTTGAAGATTCATACATGTTGGGCATAGTGATTTCATGCGCGTAATCATTAGAATTATGAGGTGCTTCATCATCTCGCCTGCCCGTCAGCTATGTTCAACACACTCGTACATGTAGAATGTGTACGATGGATTGACTGATGAAAATTGAAATGGGCTTGGCGCTTCAATAGTCTTACTGTTATAATGTAGCAGTCTGCTGTTAGATTTATTAGTATTAGTGGGGTTTGGGTTTGCAGTAGGAGGGGAGTAAGAGTATGACATAGCAAGTCGCGTACATACATAGCAGGTAGATACGTACAGTACATACGGCCCTAGACAGAACAGCTCTCTTCTTCACATCAGTCTACCAACAATACAAGGGTTGAAGAAAATGTTCATAATAGCGGACGCTGTACATGTAGACCAAAATTTCGTGTTTGTTTCAGAGACAGGAAGAGGCTCCAGCTCCGGTGAAGGTGGAGACAAGGGAGGAGAGATTAGAGCGAAGGGTAAGAAAGACCAACACCATACCGAGAAGCCGAGGGCTATATACGTAATAACCAAAGGAATGGAAACGACCGCCTGTTTTTTTTAAAGTATTCTGTCAGGCGTCATATGTGTACGTACGTGATACGTAAGTATCGGTACATAACCTCACGTAGTAAAGATCGAGAGTTCCTTTATGGGGCTTGGCTACGTACGTATGCACCGCTATAACACAAGCAGGTAGGATAGAGTAGTTTGCAGTACCTGTTTGCTGATCCTCGCCGGTTGCTCGATTTCCCAGTCGGCGATGTAGGCGGCCGATTATATTGGCGAACATGCTGCCTTAACTCCAGGAAATATAAAAGTGAAATGGCTCAGTCAGTCTGACTGCTGGATGAACTACAGTTGAGTGGAGCTTCTTTCTTGAGATTGCAGCAGGTTATGAGCCCTGCTTGGCGGTGGGAGTTGATCGCAATCTGCCCGGTCGTTTTCGACTTCTGCTCTTACTGCGGATGCTGTTTTTCATGGTGCTTTTGCTTTTTCATGGGTCGGTGAGAAGTCTCTGCTGCGCTTTACAGTAATTGTTTCTTTTTTCTCTGAAATACGCAAGAAGCCATCCATAGTTAGACGGAGTACGGAACTGAGTCTGGTGGTTGTTCAGCTGCTACACTGGTAAGCAACAGTACTAACTCGTCTAAAGTAGGCTAGGTGCAGTACAGTACAGGGCCGAAAACAGCTGGAGCTTCCACCTAAGTACAGTTGGTACCTACATACGTACGTAGCTGGATTTGGCCTATGGTGAGGGATGGGGCGTTGTAATAGATGCGTGAAGTGCGCCGTCCACGTCAACGAGTTTCGCTCTCTAAACGATGCAGCAGCTTGCAATACATTATGCGTTAGCTCCAGGACTAGCTGGATAGAGATAAAGCTGCAAGCTGACGCGAAGTCGAGTAATGAGAGAGAAGAACAGAAGGTGCAGACAACGTAAGTAGGTGCACTATTGGATATGGGTGAAATCTCATATACTCGCGTATGTTGTCGACTGTATGAATCAGTACCTGTACGTAGTCGGCTGGCAGTCAGTGTAACGAAGCAACTTTCATCGGTCTCATCGCTTTTTCGCACTTTACGCAACAGACACAGCGCAGGTTTGCGTATATTACACGTGCTCTTAGGTATATACCGAAGACATGCATTAGTAGCTTCATACGTACATTGACTGGTCTGTTGTGTGTAGTAGGTGAGCGCATTTTCCAGCATTGGTTTGCGTTTTGTACTCTATGATCAGGAAGCAAGTGAGGCCATTGAATAAGTGGGGGAGGTGGCATCCATAAGAACAATGTTCGCGATTTGCTGTGTGTACTAACCTACATTACAATGACCTACCATTACAGAACGTATCTGGCCAACTTGAATAGAAGTTAGCGAAAAAGCGCAAAGTTTATTGCTGCAGCCATAGCCGATGCAACAGACAAGCGAAGGCGGTAACGGTGGGCCTAGTATTTTTTCATAAACTTTTGTTGGGCAATAAATTTTCACACTGAAGTTGTGTTTAGTTAGTAGTACTGTAGTTCCCTCGACTTTTGTAGCGAGCTGCAGCTTTCGAGAAAAGGCGACGTTCGAACCGCACGCAATACACGCGCAATAAGACAAGAAAGCTGGGGCGCTTGAGAGTGTTACGCCCGTTAGCTGATCAACGTACTGTTTGTCCACCATCAACTACAACACCCGCCATACATCTTCCTTCGACGAGGGGTGAAGTGCAAGAAGAAGAACAGTTGTGAAAGTTGACTGGCAAAACAAGGACGCACATCAATACAATGTTTCTGGCACCAGGAGCCAGCAGAGGGATATATTTGAGGAACCACCCTCCGGGAATTTCTAATAGACCAAGAGGCCAAGGCTATTCCACTGTTTCAGCATAAGCACAGGCTATAATTTAGTTGCCTCCGACTGCTAGCAATATACAGCCGTCTGATGGATGAATGCAGAAGGAAGCATAAGCAATAAGCCAGAAGAGAGAGATAATATGAGCGGAAGAGCAACACATGTTTCTCTCTCTCTCTCTCTCTCTCTCTCTCTCTCTTCTATTCTCGACTAAATGGAGAAAGCGGGAGAAGATTTGTTGCTATCATTCTTATTCCACCACAGGGAAGCCAAAGAGTCTTGGTGGAAAGTATTGGACCGAGTGGCTATAAGCGTCTGTCTGTAATGCCCTTGCTGCAGCTACATGAACATTTGGGGCTGGCCTGCCCTTCCACACACACTGAGCTTAAACTAGGTGACCTGCGTTTGTTCTTTCGGATCCTGGCTGGTCGTTTCCATTCCTTTACTGACTGACTGACTGACAGTCATTTAGTGCAAAACTATTTTCTTCTGGCAACAAGCGGGTGTTTTAGTACAGTTGGCTGGCGTGTCGATGCGCCGCCGGTTGAAAATTGCCAATTATTTCCTGGTTTGCCCATGTGCACACTGTGCCGTGTTGTCTGTTTTCAGCGGAAAGAGAAAGCGGAGCTGCAGGCTTACAAGATCGAGCAAGGCATCGCTCTATGTACGTAAGGAAGAGGAGTAGCTTGTCGTCTCGACTCGAATAGTAGATACTACACGCACAGGCACAAGATCAATGGCAATGAACCGCAAATAACTCGTACATACCAAAATAGGGGTTAAGCGGTTGCAAAGAGGCCAGGGGTGCTGGTATTTGTGTACGGGTGATGTGGACAGCAAAATCGAATAGGATACAACTCTGCATGCCTGTGTACATAAGCAGCCTATCTTACAAGCAGTCAGCGCAAAGAAACCAACGAACATTTTGAGGTGTACGTAAAAGGATGTAATGGTAATGGAAATTACTACAGTCTGTCCACTAAGAGTTCGCTATGGAACTCAAGTCGTATTGTGTAGTTTGCATGTACAATACGTTCTGTAGTTTACCCTGTAGTGTAGGTGACGTATGGAGAAGATAAAGGATAAAGGGAAGTTTCACTGCTTTTCTGTGTTGTTTTCGCTTGAAATCCTTGAGGTGATTAGGGCCAGTTTGAATAGTAAGGGCAGGGTAGGTTGCTAAATCAGTGCCTGTCGGTCGTGTCGGTATCCTGGGGCTTTTTCGCACGCGGTCTTAACTACGATGTGGTATGAGCCGCGTGTTGTATACCGTCCAGGAAGAGCAATGTTATGGGGTGATCTAGGAATTGTTGGGGCTTGTTCATGTGATGAACACGAGTTAAACAGCTTCGACTCAGAATGTCACTCACATGCTGTTTTGTGTTGCAGTGCCAGTAATAGGCCTAACTATATGGCTTTGGCTCTATACGTATGTACTTATATGTGGTGTATTATAGGGGATCCCAATTCCAATGTGCACGCAACATCGGATCCGTACAAGACGCTGTTTGTGGCCAGAGTGGTAAGCAAGCTTGTGATTAGTTGGTTCTATTCCGTGCTAAATGCAGGCTGTTGCTAAATTGCCATTTATTAGCTTGATTGGAGGTTGGTTGTCTTTTCGTCATGTGTGTTTGTTTCAGAATTACGAGACGTCTGAATCGAAATTGAGACGAGAGTTTGAAGTGTATGGCCCAATCAAGAAAGTACGTACTCTGCTTTCTTTTCATGTTTCCTACGTGTGTAGTGTGTATGCTGTACGTATCATGTCCATGTGTTCAGTTTGCTGCAGCGTGCATTCCACATACAATGTAGGTGTACGTTTATAGGCCTACGTTACAGTGTAGGTACTTAGGTATGTATGTATGTAGAAGACAGAGAGAGAGAGAGAGAGAGTGCCTGTGTGTGTGTTGTGTACATCATGGCATGTGGAACGTTTTTTGCTGTACACCTAGCTTCTTTTTGCAGATCTCACTGGTTCAAGACAAGAGCAAGAACAAGCCGAGGGGTTATGCATTTATCGAATACGAAAGGGAGAGGGATATGCATGGTAAGCGTATGATGCTGTGTTTACGGCATATTTGCTTGACTGCAAAGACTCATCATACTCACTGCCAACTTGCTGGTGGGTATGCGAGTTCTTGCTACCTATATGCCATTTAGTCTGAAATGCTCATGGAGATACATGCAGTACGTAACTGCTTCACGATAGCAAAATTCGCGTAGTTTTCGCGTGCTGCGTGCTTTCTCGGCACTTTCTCTTGGATAGTTTTCGAACGTCTGTCTATCACGCAATAAGGCGAAGAATTCGTATGGGAAAGGTTACGCGTTTTTTTGGGAATGTGTCTGTGGGGCCCAAATGGAAAACTTTCCCTCCATAGGCAACAGAGAGACAAGATGGCGTATAGGTGTAGTGTGTAAGTTTAAAAGTCGCAGCGCGATATGACGTGACAGGAACTGTCTTTGCTCGTAGTCCATCCCAGGTATAGCAGCGGAAATTTCTCTAGGTGTAGGCTGTCCATCGGTGCAGTGCTTTGGCTCGTAACAGCTCCTTGTTTCTTTTCTATTCCAGAAGCCGCTTCCTCCTAAAAGTCCGCGAGTGAGTGAATGAATGCACATGTGGCCTGTGCACTCTCACTGTGCATAGGTTTGTTGGGGTAAGAGAGGGTAAGATTATGTAGCAACCAAGTGTCATTGTGCCCGAAGAGTGGCTGGAGCATCGATTTTTGGCACCTCGTTTGATTTCTTGCTTGTTGAAATGGTTCCCTTGCTTCCGAGCGTATTGAGAAGGTAAGAAGCGAGCCTTTTCAACATGCATTGATGCTATTTGAGGTGGCTTGCGCGCATGCATCTGGTAGCCTACTGTTCGGTCACCTAGACAGGGTAGGGCGGTTTACTGTCTTAGGAGAAATTCCAGCGTAGGAAGTTTTGCTCGGGGTGCCAAAACCGTACATATACGTACGTATCATGATGTCCAGTGAGCGATAGGTAGAGTATGTAACCTAAGCTGAATCGAATCAAAACGCCTAGTAAGGAGGCGAAAACGATAAATAAAAAGCCGCCGGGTAAGACTAGGCGAGCAGGACAGACAGGGACTTGTAGAACTCTGGAATCGAGTCGCACTTTCCTACCTTACGCTCTTAAAACATCTTACCAGGTAACGGTGTGGTAAGAATCCGCCTTTAAATTAGTATGAACCTGCGCAGTACTTTTTGGCAAGTCGTAAAAAAAGCTGCATGCCGTAACCCCGCAAACATTTGGACAAAACTTTTTTCGGCACAGTCACACCTTCAACTGTTAGTCGGCGCGCACAGTTTTCAGGTTGGTGGATTCATCCCAAATTAATAGGCTGTGACTCTGTATTTTGGTGTATTTTAGCGGCCTACAAGCACGCGGATGGGAAAAAGATTGACGGCCGTCGTGTTTTGGTGGACGTAGAACGTGGAAGGACGGTGCAGGGATGGCTGCCTCGCAGACTTGGTACGTAACGTACAGTGTCTTAGGGACCAAGTTATTTATCTTTATGGCTTATGTATCGCCGGGCGCTGTGCTACCCGGTACTAAAGCCTGCGTTGGAAGAAAATGGGGTATGGAAGCAAAGTCGGCGTAGAATATTTTAACCATACCAGAAAAAGGGAACAGTGCAGCAGCAGCAGCACAGCGCCTTGGCGATAAGCCATGAGGTGAATTTGAGTACTTACTTTCTTTTTTGCGTTGTTGTGTTGTCTATGCCATGCGTGATAGGAAGTATGCCTGGCGGATTAGTGGCCAGACTGTAGTGGAGGGTGTGGGTGTGTAGGTGGCGGCCTGGGGACGGCGAAGCAGCAGGAGTCGAGCAGTCGGAGTAGCAGCACTTTTGACGCTGATCGCGACAGGAGGGAGAAGGAGCGCGAGCGGGAGCGAAGAGAGCGGGACGCGAGGGAGCGAGAGCGGGAACGCGGCGGCGGGGGCGGCTCCCGACGACGCTCCAGGTCCAGGAGTCGAGATCGAGAACGACGTGACAGGGATCGAGATCGAGACAAACGCAACGTACGTACGTATTGTATGCACCGTATTCGCCACTTGCGCTAAGACTACTGCTGGGTGGGTGGTGGCGAGATGGTCCCTCTGTTTTATCCGATCAAAAAGCGCACTGAACTACAACAAAGGGATCAGCTCGCGACCAGTAATAATTCTTAGCGCAAGCAGCGAATTGTAACGTGCTGCGTTCCGTATGGCGATAGCCGGGCCCCTAAAAGTGAGGGGGGAATTGAACAGAATACATGCGTGTCATGCGCCTACGCCTGTACGTACGTACGGAATGAGCAGAAGTGAGAAGAGCACGGTACGGTATCTTTTGACTTTCAGGATCGAGATAGACGAGGCGGCGAAAGGGATCGCGAACGGGAGCGAGATCGAGACAGAGATCGCGACCGCGAGAGGGACAGAGACCGAGGAGAGAAACGGGTAAGAAGAAAGAAACATTTCGTCACTAAAGTGCAACCAGCATCATCCTACCCCATGCATTTTATATCTCGCCAGGATCTAGCCAACGTAGCGCAAAGCGGTTAAAACTCTGTCGGTAAGTTTCAGCCGCATTGAAAGTTAAAAAAACCGCATGCGTCTACGTGCTCTCTGTGTCGATTTCCTTAGGGGGGATCTGGCGGGAAAGTTTGTATGGGGAGGCAAAATTTCCCCTATTTTAACGAAAAACCCGCCCGCGATTTCGGAAGGCTCCTTATTCTCTCATTGGAGCGACTACAGTGCACCACTAACACGTACGTATATGTATTATGTAGTACCAAAATGTGTAATATTATGCTTAGTAGGGGAAGAATGGAGGACGTAGTGTAAACGAAAGAGAGCATCCATTCCTTGGCAGAGATTCGCTCTGTTGTGAAATATCCAATTATTTGGGTTTTACGAACCATTACATTAGGTTTTACGAAACCATTATAATAAAGTACAAAACCGCCGCTGCCTCCGCCGCCAAATCAGGGCTACAACCAGGACGGTCCGATTCACCGGGCATTGGGTTTTATGAAACCAAATAGTTGGGGAAATCCAACTGTATTTGGTTTCGTAATATGCAAATATTTGGATATCAAATTTTTTGGGTTTCTGGTTTCGTTTCGAAAAACTCAAATGATGGTTTTGTAAAACCCAAATAATTGGATGGATATCCAAATAATTGGGTATATCAAAACACAATTGGGGCAAGTCTCTGCCAGGGATGGGCTTTGTCGTTTACAATACGTCCTCTATTCTTCCCCACTTTTTGTAATACAAACAAACAAGCTTGGCATTGTTGTGTTCAGATCAAGTCAGAACCGACTGAGGTCAAGAGGGAAGATGGTGAGCTGGAAGGATATGGAGGGCAGAACGGTGGTGGATACTGATGAAACCAAGTTGTTTTTACCGTCTGAATTATTCAGTACAAGCCTACCTTTTCTTTTGCTTCCTGTAGAAGTGAAATGAGCTTTTCGTTTCGTATAGTGGCGTTGAAACCTGATTGCAATGACATGAATTGCGTAAAATTTGGCTTTGCACAACTGATAGTGATCGACAAGCTTGCTAAAGTTTACTTGCATCTTCTTAAAATAATCTCGTATATTTCACACAACATGTACGTACACATAATATAGTTCGTACCCTACATGATAATATAAAAAAGCCAGGTATTTTGTCCAAAAAAGCATAGCAGCTCTACCATCGTAATATTTGACTCGCACGCAATACTCGTTCTACCTCATGAGTATAAAAAATCAGACAACTACATACACCATAACAAGAAAGCAGCGCATTCATGGACTCATCCTACATTGTCAGCGAAGCAATGCTCTTTGCTCACAAAGCATTAGCAGTACGGAATGATGATAAGGCAAGCGAATGAATATTGAAGTAGCATGACCACTGTATTGCATAGACGAGACAGACATATTATTTAGTATTTACTTATACATAATTAAAGTAGGATATTGACGGACAAACAGCATACCTCGTCCACTAAGACTAAACACAACATTGGTACAAAAGTAATATGCATGCGACAAATTTTCACACCAAAACCAGCTTCCGTTGAGTACGTAAATCTCATTGCTGCATCTGAAGGGTGCCAGCACCGACACCATACCCGTAACCTTTGGGGCCAAAGTTTCGGGCATAGCAGGCTAAACAAGATCAACACAGGCGCTTCGTACACAAAATAGAATATACGTACGTACGAATGCCCAGGAAGGTGCTGAGACAATAGTAGGTACATACTTTTGCAGTAGATTTCGTTCTCCTTTTCGCAAAGGTTGGTGGACTCTAGCCGACGATTACACTGGGCGCAAGTGAAGCAACTCAGCTTGTGATAGCACTAAAAGCAACAAGCAGTCAAGGATTACCTGTAATACTGTAGTCTGACCAGAGAGAGTTCGCTACAGCTTGCATGTACGCCTGCGGAATGAGAGTACGTGAAGCCTGGGCAAAGATCCGCCGCTTTTTATTTTACGCAAACCGACGAGTTCCATAGCCAACTCTGATGAATGGTCAGACGATAAACTGTACGTGCAGAGGAGCGTACACGCAGTACAATAGCGCATCGTACCGATCCGGCACCGATCATTCTCTCGGCCAGATAGACGTTCTTTGCGCATCTTCTGCAGATGTCAGCGCCGCCGCCGAAGCTGCTGTAAGTGCCAGTGGAGACGGGAGACGCGGAGGAGGCAGAGGAGGAGCTGCGAGGAGAGTAGCCCGCAGATCCGCCGCCGCCGCCATGTCCGTTCATCACCTGCAAGCTGGCAGGCGCCAAACCAGCCTGGCCATACGAAGATACATTGCTGAACAAGGATCATCAACCACCACTAATACATGTACTGTACAGTGCTGAACTCTCCGCCACTTTGCTTGCCGAAGTCGTCGCAGCTGTCATCGCTGCGATGAGCGTTCGCCGAATGCGACACGCAGTCGAAAAGAGCTTCAGTACTGGACTATAGGTCGCAATCACTGCGACGAGCTCGGACTGCACTGAGAGCTGAGACGACTTCGGCAAGCAAAGTGGCGTTGGGGTCATAAACCGTGCGACTGTAAATGTAAAGTGGTCTACCTGGTGGTATGGACGCCGTCCACCGCAGTGTCCCCTGAGTCCATGGAGAGAGTGCCGGCGCCTCCGCCGTAGCCGTAGCCCTTGGGGCCGAACTGGCGCTTGTAGCAGATGTTGCAGTAGGCTTCGCCTTCCCGGTCAGTGCAGGTACGGCTGTCCAGGCGACGGCCACAGGTAGCTGCAAACCAAACCAAACAGACATGCACAGCTGCAACACTCGTGTACGCATCGCCTACCTAGCGGACGATATGCAGTCTAACCTGCCACATGATAAAGTATAGTACTTTACATTTGTGTACGCACACAGTACCTAGAGTACATTACCGTGTACATGGGCTCTTGATGGCACGTGTGTACATGTACCGTACGTAAGACTATGCACCGTCGCTGCTCGCTCACCGCAAAGGAAGCAGGACTTGTGCCAATGCTTGCCCATGGCAATAATCTCCTCCGCGAAGTACACCCTCTTGTCGCAACGCGGACAATAGTAGCCACCGGTGTTCATCCTGACTTTACTAATTCACAGCTTGTCCAATCTTTCCCCGACTCTCTTTCAGAAGAGAAAGGCGGTCGAAAAGTGCTAATTCTCTGCGGCAGAAGGAATGTCCAGATTCCAGATAAGACGCAGTACACAGCCTGAAACAATGGCTCCAATATTGTCACCAAATACAAATTGTGTACCGAAGGAAGACGCAGAAAGGCCAAGTGGAGACAGGCACTGCTTGCGCAGCTCGTAAAATACGGAACGTAGTGTAGAGTGGAGCGAGTTGCCCATAAAACAGGTACAGATGGGTTCGCATCAAAATTTACAGCGCAACAACGCGCATGTAAGTCAGGTTTCAGCTTTTTCAACGTACGTATGCTATGCGCGCATAGTAATTTTTACTACGTAGCACACCGTACCATTTCTGTACATATACACTACGAACGAGTTGCCGTGCCGTGAGCGTAACACACAGTACAAGCAAGAGCACATGGTACCATCTATCTACGTAATGCAAGCGTACCTACAAGTACCTTCATGGCAAAATGGAAGCTTTCAGCTAATGCATGAAAGTCAAATTCCAACGATGCTTGCCATTACAGTACATATGGGGAGGCGCATATTTATTTCATGACGCAGGGGTTGGATTGAAAAGGACGACATCCAACGCTAACATACATAAAGCTGTCACATCCGCCGAACAGAATAAAAGCACATCAAGCATGAGCCATATAGGAAACTTGACTGAAAAGTGGTTCATATGTACACAGTATTCGACCTTGTAGACATAAGAGAACAAAACAAGCAAGCAATCACATAGCGCAATGGATATGGATCCGCATAGAAGTGAGAACTTATCGACGAGTAGAGTTAGGTAGGAAAAACTGGTCGTGGTGAGCAGCACCACTTTTGCCAAAATTGCCAGATAGATTTCAGGAAAAGAAAGACGATAATCCGCTTTTTTTCTCGACGGAGAAAATTGTCAGGAGCGCATAAAGCCATTACAAGGAATTCCTGCCCCTGCCACTACGACTACAGTAGGCCAATGTCAGAAAACACTCGAAATCAGTCAGAGAATATAACCATGCCGTATGTAAAAGAGCCAGCGAGAGAAATCAATCTGGGGTCGAACGAGAATAAAAAGATACTGGCTTCGGCCCAATCGATAGGGATGGAAGATGGACTCAGAAAGGCGAAAAGAACTTGGTAATTGACGACGCTATGCTACGTACGCAATATAAGTGTAAAAATTAGTCGCTCATCTCAAGCATGAACGATCCGGTAGTTTAGATGGGGTGATCCATTATTGAGTACGACGTACTTTAGATGGCTTTCCACTTATGATCCACAACCACCCTTCATACTCTACGCAGATCAAATATGATTTCCTTCCACCCATTCGTGCAACAAAGCAACGATCGAAGCTGATAATCTCAAACTGGTTGACTAGATAGATAAAGTGACAACCAGTACTGAATAGCGCAGCGCAGGTTTTTTGGCGACGACGTGACAGACAGTTGAGGACGCAGGCACACACCGCAAACAGAATTCAAATTCATCGCCGCCACCAAACAAACACAATTTCATACTCCAACCCTGTGTCGGTACGACCGGCTGCAAATGAGGGAGTGGGTGGATGGAAAGAATGGCCGCAACAAAAACTTGGCCGACCATGGACGATATGAAAGGGCACTCGGGGAAATCAGATTTTTTAGCCGCCTCCGTTGAACTCATAACAGCACGCACATGATGATGGCATCTCTCACACACAACACCTATCCGTAAAAGCAGTGGGAGGAGGAAAACGTCCGTACCCACCTGTACATGTGGAACGCACCCATACGAGACGAAACCTACGACGGACGTGCTCCTACCTAACACACATGTTCCTCATTCAGATCAGTTTGGGTGAATTGTACTCGCAACAACATCAAACACACACACACACGCACACACGACCTAAAATACCGACGCCACGCTCACACGCCAAACGCATTATTCGCCATGCCTAATAATGACCATGAACATGCCACAAACACAATAGTTCAGTGAGCGGGTACAATACTTGGCTGCACCCAGCGTCACCAATGAATATGTCCAGAATATCCCTATGTAGTATGGTTAGACAGTTGTAATTTTATGCCCGCTGTCACTCATTGGATCGGATCAGCTCTGCAGCGAAAATGATAATAATGGACACGGTCGCAACAAAAATTAGAACAGTTACGCTTGCTAAACTAAACCTGTCCATAAATGTCAGCCGCACGCATTCATGGATGGATACAGCACTGGTATGATTGTGACACAAGTTTACTCTGTTTGGAAATGTTTAAATTTTCAAAATTTCCAAACATGCTTTAAAGCACAGGACTAGTCCTATCCCAAGCCCAGTTTCATAACTTTACACAGTATTGAGAACCAACACATACAACGAAGAAAAGAATTCAGGAAGCAACCTGCCAAAAGACGACTTCAATCAAAGCAAAAGAGCAATCATACATAGGCAAAACAACCAAAGGCCAACGCCACTCGTATGTGTGTAAAAGGGCGTGAGCAGAGCAGTCAGTACGTACATACATTAGTCTGGACTAGACGAACAGGTGGTGAAACCAGTCGAAATTTTCGCGCCTTGGTGGGGGCCCAGCCAGAACCAACGCCAAGCCAAGCCAGCCTAAGCCACATTTCTTCCTACTACCCATTTATTCGGTGTGCGCAGTGTGCTAGACAGTGCCTCTGTGAAAATGCACCTGAGAATCTTATTATGGTCCAGCAGGCCGCTTTCCTAACATATTGAGACTTCCGCAATTTACGTTGCCGACCAGTTTGCCATTTAACCCCTTCTGTATCCTAAGATATGGCTGTTGGTAGGCCCAAATTACCCCCAACTTGCCAGCCACTTTTTTCACAAATTCTTACGATCATTCGACTCCATTTTCATAGCAGATTTCA
The DNA here is from genome assembly GCA_030247985.1 of Epsilonema sp. ZAB3_2. Lineage (NCBI taxonomy): Eukaryota > Metazoa > Nematoda > Chromadorea > Desmodorida > Epsilonematidae > Epsilonema > Epsilonema sp. ZAB3_2. The sequence continues at coordinate 9,933 of JASAMW010004317.1, read as the reverse complement.
GTTTGGGGCATGCCCCTTCAATATTTTGATGAATATGTCCTGACATGTCATGGAGTCCATAGTCCAAAGACATAGTCCAAAGAAATACTAGTAGTCCAAAAAGAGGTAATTTTGGTTAATTTGACAATTTTCGTCAATTTTTGTGATGTATTTGTCACAATATTGAACGGGCATGCCCCAAACCGAAATAATGGAGTCGAATGATGGTAAGAACTTGTGAAAAAGTGGCTAAAAAGTTGGGGGTAATTTGGACCTACCAATAGCCACATAGCCATATCTCAGCATACAGGAGGGGTACTGGTCGGTCAGCAATGTAATGCGGAAGTCTCAATATGTTTGGAAATCGGCTGCTGAACCAAAGGTACAAAGATACAAAGAACCAAAGATACAAAGGTGCATTTCGAAAGAGGCACTCTCTGACATTCTGCACACCAAATAAAATGGATAAATATAAGTGACAAACGAAAGAGAACAAAATGAGGTGGAAATCCCAAGTTGGAGACCTATTCACAGGACACTTACGCTGACGCTGGGCAGCGGACGCTGACGCTCGCCCGCCTTTTGCTAGAAAATGTTGAAAATCCACGTGGCGTCCATGGTCAGGGGGGAGGGGGTGGTACCCATGTCCATTGGCCAGCCTCTGTCTACGTAATATGTCGCATCACATCACACCCAATTTTGCTTCTAGAAGCAACATCAAGAAATGTAATTTATGCATCAATGAACCCATCACCCATCAGCGCAGTCTGCAGTTCACCAATCACATTGGGGGAAATATCCTGGGCATACGTGCATGATACATTGATTAGCACCCAGAAATCTTATGCCCAGAATGGCCATAGCTGGTCATGCCTTTGAGTACTTACAAGAAAGTGCATGCATGCACGCACATGTAATAAAAAGTGGCACAGCTTTGTCAGCTCTAAAATTGAGCATGCCTAAACGGTGGGCGAGGATACAATCAATTTTTTACCGCATCCGCTTTTTTCTGCGTTTGCTGCTTAGCCCAGCGTCCGCCTTCTTTCTAACCCCCCAGCGTAGCGTCCGCGTCCGTCCGCTTCCGCTGGTCCGCATTTTAGCCCCACGCTCCACCCCAAGAACTCCTATAGCATTAATGTTATAGGATAGGAGTCCTTGGCTTCACCCTTGTATGTAATCCCGGACCCATCGAAATGTTCTGCACTAACTTGAGTTCCGTTGTCCTGATCCTGAAACGAATGAACGGACCAAAAGAAAAAAACGAAAACGACAGACAACGCAACGCAACGTGATGGTCCGTTCATTACGAACGCTGAACGCCGGCGTAAGTGCAGCGTCAACGCTGAACGCTAACGTCAATGTCAACGCAGATGTTAGTGTTCAATGCAGATGTCAACGGGCCATGAATGACGCGTTCTGCCTCTGCGCTGCGAGACCAACAAGTTACGGTATGGCGTAGCATACGCGTACATACGCTAGCCAGCCATTATCCTTTTTATGTATCTCGCAGAGCAGCTCACGTCCAATCGCACATCTTCTTGCCAGGATACAAGGTGGATGAACGAACTGTGCTGTGGACTTATAATGCCGCATTCAGATAAGCGACGTACGTATGTTCGTCGTACGTCCAATATAGCATGGACAACCACGGAATTTTTCGGACTTACTTCGAACGTACGTTGGACGTCCGTCTCAAATCTGAACGCGGCACATATCCACTACACATACAACAATGGGCCTACCATCTTTGTTTTCAGCGGAGTTTGACGCGTTTGACACGACGGTGGGTGGCGATTCCTCTGCCTTTGGACGTGGTACATCGCAGAATAGGCAAGTAAGAGCCGGAACTCGATGTCGCGCTGGCTCAGAATCCTCTGACGTCATTTTTGTCCACCCGAACAAATCCAAAAGTAAGGCTTCTCCACTTTACACTATGGCATGGGTATCTTTTTTGTTGATAAAGTCATTCGTCGTGCTGGCTGGCTGGCTGGCTGCTCGCCGTCCGTCGCCGCAGATCGCCTTCTTCGCCTTGTCGTGTTATATCGAAAACCATCTTGTGTATGGATTCTAATACTGTCAGCAAGTCCGCCTACAGCTTACGTACGTATTGTCGTATATTATTGTGACTGTTCATGTTTAAATATGTACTATGTGTGCACCTAAAGTCTGCATGGCCTTACTCCTGCATTCCATGTACGTGGACCCAGTTGTATTAGTGCTGTGCTCGCTGGTGTTTTCCTTTTGCTGTGTCATATATTAGACCAGTAAAATATTGATTGATTGAAAAATATGCCTTTGCGCACCTCTCAAAAACATAAAAAATGCCCCATGCATAACCCCCTAATGCATAACCCCCCTATGCATACCCCCATATGGGACCTCTCAATTTTTGCATACCCCCATGGGGCTATGCACCGGTAAATATGGTATGTGTTGGGGTGGTGACTGTGCGCCAGTAAATACGGCAGTGCAGATCTTTGCGATGGGTCCGGGGTGGATATAACACGACAAGGCGAAGAAGGCGACCTGCGGCTAGCCCTACCACTAACGAATTCAGAAGCAAATTTATGGCAAAATAAACAACACCATCCGATCCGCCGCCTCGAGTTCCATATAGTTACCTATTTTCCTTGCCAAAATTCCACTTCCTTGGGTCCGTTGTGGCGCCGGCCGTTTCATCGCTCTTATCAGCATGCCGTAGAAGTCCTTGGATTCCCCTTTTCCTTTTTTCCGTCGTTCTTCTTACTTCTTTGTTTTTATTTTTACAAACTCTATCAAAAATTGCAACCAGTACACGAAATGTTATTTTCGAGCGCAAAATCAAAATTACTGACACTATTTTCGTGCCTCAACACACGAACAATATTACGACGAGCTTTATTCGTATTTATTTTTATTTTATCGTGATAATTATGCACATAGCCTAATAATATGTCCGCTTCGAAATTTGGATGAGCCTTCCAAGTAGGTAGTTCGTTTTCGCTGGTCGTACAAATTCTCTTTCGTTGTCGCTTTGCCTCTTTGTATGGTCGTCTCATGACGCACAGGCTCAGGGCGTGAAGTTTCAGTGCTGAGCAATCTGTAACAACGGAAGAACATTCAATGCAAAATGCACATCGACGGCACGAACAACTGGCAGACAGTATGCACATCGGCAAGCGAAGATCGCAGCCAAATAAAATAATGATGGTGCGTTCAGATTAGAGTATATCGGTACAAAATTTTAGCCTAATCGGTTGCATGGAAGTAGAGATGTTTTTGATTAGACTCGAACCTGGAAAACCCGATACCTATGATTGGGGAGGGCTATATAAGTACGGTGCACACAATAAAAGCAGGGTGCTACAATACAGTCGAGAGCTCAGTTTGTTTTCTGGTTTGGACGTCGTCCGCTTGTCACTATGCCAGACGGCGGAATGATACTTGATGCTGTAGGCGTGTTTGCTTATTTTGACCAATAATGCTGCGTTCAGATAACCAATGTGTAAGTCCAACGTGCTATGTCCGACGTATCTTGGAGAACAACATGACTGCTCGCTCGCTGTTCTCTTTACGGGAGTTGCGCGTCCTGAGTTCTCGTCGGACTAATGCTGTGTTCAGATAGCAGACGTATTGTATACTGTAAACGGGGAAATTTTCGGATAATTCGGACAAAAAATTCTGTCCGCAAAATATTACCGTCTGAATTTTTTTGAATGTATGTACAGCGTATTTCCATGTACGTATTGCTGCTAACTGCCCACCTTTATGTGCATTGTGCACTGTGCATTGTTGGGTGAGCAAGTGCGGTACACCCATACAGTGCTGTACCTATTTGGTCCGCGTTCATAGTATGCTACCAATAAATCCGTATTCCATATCCGAATAAGTTGAAAAAGCGTTCCGTCCGAAAGAAGACCATCCGAAAATATCCCCGTTTACAGTATTCATACGCATCCAATGTGTGAAGAAACGTCCATGCGTCCGACGTATGTATCTAGAAACAGTACGTCGGACGTACGGACGTAAGTTGGCACGCTGGACGTACGGTCATACGTATGTATCTAGAAACAGTACGTCGGACGTACGGACGTAAGTTGGCACGCTGGACGTACGGTCATACGTGCTATCTGAACGTAGCATCACGCCGCGTTCATATTTGAGATGTAGGTCCGACGTGGAAAAAGCATGGATGAACAGCCACGGACTTTTTCTACGTCAGACATGTCTCTAATCTGAACGCAGCATTACCACGTCGACGTCGTATCTGAACGCAGCTAACGTTTTAAGAAACGTTTTCTGTAAGGATTGAGAGGAGCCTAGAGTGTACGCGGATGGGGGGTATTTTTGGAAATCGAGATTATATGCCTATCGGATTCCCCATCAAAAACTGCATATTTTGATGAATTTTTAAGAAAAATTTTCTTCAGGCATCATCGAGATATTGAGGGGGTAAAGGTTGGAAGATCGCATTTTGCCGTTTTCCAGCGTTTTTGGCCATATTTCAGAAACCAGAGTGTGTGGCGGGCTACAATTTGGCATACATATATGCCCCATAGGGACCCATGTCTGGACCAAATTTGAGCCCAATCTGCCACTTGTATGGCGAGATATAGTGTCGGAAAGCTCACACTTAAGTATTTTGCACCTGTTGCAAATTCGGTTATATGAATACCACGGCGCGAATATACTGCCTGCAATACGTAACTGAACGAAGAGCAACTTAAACAGACAACCGATTGCTGTATAAACTCGGAAAGTACCACGTTTTGTCCTTTCCACATACACGAGCATTGCAATTCCTCGCTACGTTCTGACCTGCCAGTCTATTACGAGTCGAAGAAACCAATTTTGGGGATAACAGCGGGGATAATTCGGATTGTTTTAGTTGGGAAGAAAATTCGGTGATCTGATCATGGAACTATCAAAATGATCCCCGTACGCTCTACTATCTGGTGGTTGAACGTACATTTTCTGGGCCAGTCCTTCTGAAATGCGCAAGCCCGATTTCCCCCTGCCCCCTCTCTTTTCTCCTTACCATCCGATCGTGCGTCTGGCTATGCGCTTTCAGTCCGGCCGTCGTTTTAAAATTCTGACTGCAAAACCTGCACCAGTGGACGGGCAGGCGGTTGTTGCCAGATGCTGACCCAATTTAGTCTTATTACCCGTTTTCCAACACCACCAACTCTTACACGTCGTTATCGCACTCCTGGTACTGATGTTCCATTCTTCCCCAAACTCTCCTTTTCACTTCCGCCGGCACAAACAACAAACAAACAAAAGGCCAGTATTCGCCTTGCCCCATAAGAGAAAGGTGCCTCCTCGCCAATTGAGCTGCAGTTAGCCAACGCGCAAAGCACGCCGAAGCAATTTCTTTTTGCAATTTTGGTATATTTTTGAAAAAGTAATTGCTTCGGCTTTATTTACGCGTTTGCTAACTGCAGCTCAAAAAATCGGCGAGGAGGGCGAAAACGGCACCTCCTCTTATGGGGCAAGGCGAATACGACAGACAACAGACAGGTGTGTAGTTCAATGGTTAGGACGCTCGCCTGGAGCGCGAGAGGTGCAGGGATCGATTCCTCTTGTGCAACTGAAGAAAAAACATTGCCGTTCAACCAAAAGTTCAACTGAACAATAAATAGCGCATGCACCTGCATACTGAAGGGTACGATGGGATAAACCCGGCCCAAGGAAAATGCCTAGTTCTACATATCTCAGCAATCAATGGACCGATTGAGACAAATATTATATCAATCGATTCCTTGAACTCTCCTCTTTCAAACGAGCTATTTGGTTCATCATTTTGCAGCAACAGCAAGTTCGCAGGAGCTTAGGTTGCCGGGTTTACACCAAAGGGCCGGGTTTACCCCACAGTACCCTAAAATATCTATATCAATTGATTCCTTGAGCTCTCCTCTTTCAAACGAGCTATTTGGTTCATCATTTGCAGCAACAGCAAGTTCGCAGGAGCTTAGGTTGCCGGGTTTACACCAAAGGGCCGGGTTCCCCCACAGCACCCTACCTGTTTTCGGTTCGTCCGCCTTTTTCGTCTCCCCTCCCTCCTGTTGCCTCTGTTCAGGTTTGGAAGTACTCACTTAACACTTTCCTCCGGCGGATAACTTTGATATCGTCGTTATTCTCCTTGACTCGGACTGATGAGCTGCTTTCGTTGTTGTTGCTGTTGACGCCCGTACCTGCGACTATCTGTCTTAACGTCCGCTGTTGTCCCTCTGTCATCTGAGTGGGCTGCTGTGTGTTGGCAGGGATTAGGCTGCTGTGCACCGCGTTGTTTGGCGGGATAGGAGAAACGTTATGCCGCACCACAAACTGGGAAAATATCTGGAATGCAATGAAAATGTGTCAGAAAACTACATGCATTCCATAGTGCTGTAGAGGTAGAATGCGTACAGAAGTAATAACCTACCATGGTACAATGGCGTAAAAAATCAGGCCATGAGAAAATCCGGTCACCAAGTTTCAAAACTGAAATCTCAACATTCAATAGACCGATTGAGTCGCAAGTAAGATAGACAATTTATCCTGGAACTCCCTCTTTCAAATGAGCTACTTGGTTTATCATTCGCTGAAACAGCAGTTCAGAGGAAAGCTTGGCCGGATCTACCCCGCAGGGGGATCCTACATATAATTTTAGCGTAACAGCATACCTGGCCGGTTTTATCATTGAAGTTGACTTTTCCCGGGGTGCTGTTGCATCAGATGCCTGTAATAGTTGAGCAGGTGCACTGAAGGGGGGTACGGCAGAGATCGCAGTAGAAATACAAGCCGCTAATTTGCCCGGTCTTAAGGCAGATGGTGTTTGTGCTTATTCAGCTGCTCAGCAGATACGAAACACCCTGCGCACCCCTAACAGATGTACAGGTGAAAACTTTCTAAATGCGAGTGAAGCAGAGGATAATAGTCAAATCGTAGCGAGGGGCAGATGGGGCAAAACCACGTGCCCGGGCCCTGTTTAGTAGCAGCCGAAGAAGACTGTGTCTGCACTGGACTACTAACAACACTGGTTGCAGGTTTATCACCGCTCTTTGCAGTTTCCGGCTGCGTCGGCGCCGTGGCTCCGTTGCTAGAGGCGACGGCGCGCTTTCTCCGGAGTTCGAGTTCAGCTGCGGCTCCGGTATCCAGTGTCCGTGTTTCAGGACCAAATGTCGGCGTAAACCGAAGATAGAACGGTGCCATTCCACGCAAAGCGGACAGCGCAGACCCAGCTGATTCTTGGCGCAGAGACCCACGCAGTGGCAGTTGTTGGTGGTGGCACCGAGTTGGTGCAGCACCCGCAGGTGCTCGCGCATTCGCGGCCACCCCTCCATCACCGCGTTGCACGCGGTACACGCGAGAAAGTCCGCGTTCCACTTTCCCGCGGCTCCCTTCAGCGTTTTCTCCACTGCACCCCATCCCCTTTAGGCCCCAGCTGCAGCCTGGCGGTTTTCGCGAACACAAACTCGAGACTTTTGGCCAGGCGTCTTGCGCCACTGACACGCGACAACCTCGCAAGGTTTCCCCGCCGGACACTTCACCAATCTCTCCCCTACCAGCAGTCGTCTCGTTCGATCCGTGGCGCAATCGTGCTCGCTGTTGTATTTGCGCGCGGGAACGTAGCTTCCGCAAAGGTCGCAAACCACGTGCTCATCTTGCGCCCAAACCTTCAATCAATCAATCAAAAACCTTCATTCGCACAATTGTGGAAAAAGAGAAGTTAACGAACCAGCCAGCACAGAATACAAACCGCAGTCTACATGCAGTACTGTACAGTAGGGTAGACCAACAGAATGTACTGTACGAACTTTAGGTGCGGAGTAATACGACCTGTAACATGCCAATACAGTCACATGTCAATACCTTCAATACAGTAACATGTCAATACCTTCTCCCTCCTTTGCGGCGGTTCCTGTACGCTGTCGCCGCTTAACACGTGTTCCAAAAGGCCCACTAGTTCCTCCGGGTCTTTCTGGTGTTCCAGCAGGTGATTGGTGAAGAAGAAAAGTCGAACCGGAACTCCTTGCTCACTCGGGACAGGTGTAGGTGTCGTGCTGTTTGTGTTCCGCGGCGTGCAGCTCCATATCGAAGCAGTGCTCGTACTGCTTGTAGCAGTGCTTGCATCGCAACGGTACGCTGTCCAAATGCGGCAGGTACTCTATGAGTACGGGGCGCCGCGGCGCCGTATTCAGTTTTTTATTGGCGTACAGCGTCAAATAGCGGAAGCGCGTCGAGTCTGTGCGCGTTGTACCCCCTCCGCGTTCTAGTCTCCGACTCCGTTCTTCGCACAGCGGCAAACTGGCAAGTGACAAGCATAATGATACGAAGAAACTGATAACACATGCGCACCATGCCGCTACTGCCGCCTGCTGGGGCAGCAATTTTCACGGCCTCCCAGGCTTTTTCTGTGTCGGAGGCGCTATATTCCAAAGCCCGCTCGCCTAGAAAGCCCTTGCAGCACAGGTGGCATGCGTAGAGGTTAGCGTCTTTTTGGTGCACCAGACGACACTGCAGATCTTTTCCAAGCACCTCCAGCTTTTGCCGCAGAAGAGCACAGTCTCAGCACCGGGGCCCGGCTCTCACTTCCTCAAACAGTCGCTCCCGCCGCCCCTCCGTGCCGGGCTTTCCCGGCCTTTTTACTCTCTCCCGGAGATGCAGCTGTAGATGTGGAGGCTGGGCGCTTTGAGGTAGATGGTTTCTGGGGCTGTGCTTGCTCTTTTTGAACTTGCGGTTGTGCGGGAAGGGAGAGGAGTTCGGTGACGGCGGTTTCCGCCGTCTCCTTCTTCATTTTCAAAGCTCCTGCAAGCAATACATACGTGTACTGTACATAAATTATTCGGTATGGAAAGTAGCTTACTTACATACAGTACGTACAATGGTTGCATACCAGCGATGGCCATGTGCGTACAATTACGTACGTACGTACGTACGTACGTACGTACATGATGTACTAATTATAGGACGCACCTATTCAACGTTATCGTGCCAACAACTCTATTATGTTCTGCTGACACCTCGTTGTTTACGCTGGGGTACCTATGTGATATTTTTTATTTCAAATTTTAATCAAAAAATGCAAACAATGTATTTTTCGCACGCGACTGTGTCTTGTGTTCAACATAGGGTCTGAACTTAGGCAAGCCTTAGCCTTAGCCTAGGCCTAGCCTATTTACGCAGGAGTGGACACATCACAGACACAATCGCGACAAAAATTACAATGTTTGCATTTTTAATCAAAATTTGTAATTAAAAATTATATCACATAACGTACCCAACCGGAAACAACGAGGTGTCAGCAGAACATGAGCAAGACATAATAACTTTGAATACTATAAGACGCACATAGCGCACGCAAACAAAAGCATGGACAGCCGTGAATGCTCGGCGTACAATACAGTACAGCACATTATGGCCCATTCACATTGGGGGACGTGCGCTCGGCGCGTCCATGGGCTCGATTGACTCGAAAGGCACGTGCCGGGCGTACGCCGAGCCACCGTCCAATGTTTACGTGAATGCGCCATTTACACCCATACTTGAGGATGTACGTACATTTCATAATATAAGCCACTACTGGCAAAAAAGTACGGACATTGACTTTTATTACTTTCATTGCTGTCAGTTCCTGCCAAAGTTTCAGCTGGATTTTCAGCCGTTTCCTGAGTTTGCGTCGCGTTGTTGACGTCGGAAGTTTCGCTCCTTTCCGAATTCTCCATTCATCACCGCAGGATTGCTTCAAATGTTCCGCAATTATGAAGAAATGTGGCAAATTTCCCGAAATTTCGTCACCATTTCCCAGCGATTTCGTTCCACTCGGGTAAATTCCGGGTAAATAACGCTGGTACATGCGTGAAACGGTACACTCCGCAGTGAATTTTCTTCACCATTACGCAGAGATCAATCGATAACGCGCGCTGCCGCGCCCTCTCCGCAACACAGCACACGCAGGGACAAATCAATAAAGCACTCTGACCAATCCGCGTC
>JASAMW010004315.1:0-40607 GCA_030247985.1 Epsilonema sp. ZAB3_2 | reverse complement strand
TTTAGGCGACACCTTCGCTGAAACGCCAGGAAAAGTGTCGTTTTGTATGTACACGTACGTAATGAAGAGCGTCAATATTTTTTGACACTTTTTCTTGGCTATTTTTCGGTACACCTATTGGCTATTGAGGATAACGGAAGGGGAAAATGTCACTGAAAGAAATAATGGTCAGTTGGAGACTAACCACAAAATCTGGGTCCGTGTCCCAGTCATCGTTTTCGTCGGAAATTTTCATCTGTTTTCCGACAGTCGCCTTCCACATTGACATCTTATTATTCGAGACTTTTGATCCATCCTCTCTGTCTCTCGTCGTTCTCCTTTCCTTTGATGGTTGGTATGGGTAGATGCTTCGTATTTACCTTTCTTTTCGCTTTTCTTTTGACTTAATAAAAAATGAAAATAAAAATAAATTCATGGCATGTAGGCCTATACTAAAATATTATAGAAGTACATGCAGGTTGAGGCATTGAAAAATGTTTTTGAAAACAAACCAAGAAATGCAACTTGTGCAACAAATTCATTTACTAGAAGACTAGAGGTAATTATTATCACTGATCTGTCAGTAGGAAACTGATTACATATCGATTTCGACTGAGTTTAGTAGTGTCTCGCTCTCGAATTATCACGACTGCAGCGGCAGTGCAGGTTCCTAGCGTTGAAATGCATAATTACAACAGCCACTTCTCCGACTGCTATTATCTCTGTGTTGATGAGGCCGGAAGCTTTCTAAGCACAAGAAACCAGCACCAACCAACAGTACGTTCACGTTGGCACTAAATAGGTATTGTAGCAAGGATCCATGAACAAGAATAGAATCTTGCATGGCCTGCGCAGATCGATCCCTGACCGAAAATTGTTAGAAATAACCGATAATTTACATGCTGGATCGTACATATAAAATGTACGATCGTGTATGATAATGTACGATCGTGTATAATAATGTGCGATCGTATATATAACTGAACGATCGTACATAAATATGTAAGATCGTATATTGAAATGTCCGATCGTACATTTTTATATACGCTCGTACATTTCTATATACGATCATACATTTGTATATACGATCGTACATTATTATACACGATCGTACATAAAAATGTACGATCATACATACAAATAGTTGATTATCTGAACTCGAAAAGCGCGCGCAATCTCCACGCCTGTCTGCTTGGAGCTTGCGCGCGCTTTTCGAGCTCAATAATCATCTATTTTTATGTACGATCGTATATAGAAATGTACGATCGTGTATATGAATGTACGATCGTATACATAAATGTACGATCGTGTATATAAATGTACGATCGTATATAAAAATGTACGATCGTACATTTCTATATACGATCGTACATTTATATATACGATCATACATTTCTATTTGCGATCATACATTTCTATTTACGATCGTACATTTCTATATACGATCCAGCATGTAGATGATCGATCATTATTTCCTTCGATTATTTCTAAGACGACGTTTCCGGTCAGGGATCGATCTGCGCAGGCCATGCAAGATTCTATTCTTGTTCATGGATCCTTGATTGTAGGCTATGTGCATTACAATCCATAAGGACACATTACGCACCTTTTCTTTCGTTTCCTTCGATTTGCTATTGCTGTATTTTTATAAAGTTGAGTTGTCATTTGAATGTGGCGTGCAAGGTCACTCTGCTACGGGAATGGGAGCGGATCAGCTTCCATTGTAGTTTCAATTCCTGCAATTCGAGCGAGACTTTGATGCTTCGGTTGGCTATGACGATGAAGCAGAGCCCGAATGAGTTATAGTTGGAGTTGGAGGCTATCGTTGTTGGGGGCGCGCCCAGAGGCCGCACCCATTCAAGATAGCGGTGAGGAAAAAAATTTAGCATTGGTAGAGGTGATGTCTGTCGGTCCGTCTTTCTGTCCACCCAAACGTATGTATGCACTAAAGAAACAACTAAGAAAGCAGTAAAGCTGCTTGCCGCACGCTGAAACTACGTAATCTATCTTACACTGAAGAATATACAACTGTGTACACATCCGCCCAAAGGCCCAAGCTCTATAAAGTTAAAGCTTGTAGCTGCTTCCTTTACCTCCACGCTCATGTTTTATTCAGCACAACACATTGGGTACGTACATACGTAGGAAACTGTAGTTACCACACTGCACTACTACTAGGTACATTGCAATGCATTACATTATGATGTTCATACACGCATGCGATGTGGCAGCAGGAATTCTGATTTCGTTGAATGCTTGCCTTTGCAGGATCCGAATGCAGTACCTAACTCCAAAGCGCAAGCAAGCGCAACACAGCTGCGCGCCATGCTTTGTGGCCTTTCCTAAAACTTCAAACACCAGCTGAAGCAAGCAAACTTTAGATTAGCATATTCGGCAAGTGCCTTTGCTTTTTTCTAGGTAGCTGCAACCCTTTTTTCATCCAATAGCATAAGAAGGAAATGATGCTAAAAGGAATGTTTTTTTTTAATATTTTTGAGAGGTGCGCGGAGGCATACTTTTTATTTATAGTGGGACTAAGCACTTTGTACCCCAGTCATTATTTATCTCGACAATGAGACATCATAGAGCATAGCGGTCAAAATGCCACGGCTAATTTTCACCCGCGATGACAATAAAAAACACCGTTTCCCTCTGTGTCGATATTTCGCCGATTTCCTTCAGTACTGAAATCGTCGACATCAGCTTCGACAATGCAATTCTAAACCTCGCAAACGCCCGAAAAATCAAAATGGCAGAAATAAGCATACGTGATGAAGAAGATGAAAATGCGCATCGGGCGTACAGGCCGCATCGGGGGTTAGGTAGCCGAAAAAAACCTGAGGCGCAAAATGCCAAATTCACCTCTTTGCCTGCCACCTTCCGGCATCTCTTCATATCTACCATACAGTAATTTTGCGCCTCTAGTCTAGGAGCTAAATTTTGGGGCGCAAATGGAAAACTGGGGCGCAAATGCGCCTCAAGTTACCACGTACCTAACCCCCAGACAGGGTCATGGGGTGTCGTGGTTTGCGTGGTTTAGCGTCTGCCAAATGGTGACACGATTTCAGTGCTGAAGGAATTTGGTGATATCTCGCCATTGAGAGCAGATAGACGCAAGCGGTTTTTTTATTGTCATCGCGGCTGAAAATTAGCCGTGGCATTTTGACCGCTATGCTCAATGATGTCTCATCGTCGAAAGAAATAATGACTGGGGTACAAAGTGCTCAGTCCCACTTTAGGTCAAAAGCACGTAATGTGGCAAGAAATGTCTGCAATGAACACACATTTCGAGTCAATCATATCTGTATAGAAATGACACAGCCAGTTTGTTCCCCGCGCCCCCATATATTTTCCATCTTGGAAAATATACAACAATGGTTAGTAGCAACGATGGAAAGTTATTGTGAATGGCGGAGCCAGCTCTTGGCACAAATGGGCAGAAAGCTTTTTGGGTGGCCTTGTTTTTGGACTTGATTTGGTCATGGCTTTCAATGTGCCATTTCATTTTGGTCAAGCTACACTCCGAATGGCGTTTATTCATGTCGATTCGAACAACAAAAAACAACATGGTCAACGATGAATGATCAGTTATTCATCAACAACAAAATCAAAGCCAGCTTTCGGACATTTGATCGACAATTCTTGACCTCTTTCACCGATCCACAACGTAGCCACAGCTTTTCTGCCCTATAACAACACAAAACGAATGTACAGACAGACTGAGACTACAGATCAATCAGGACAGCCGTGAATGAGGAAAATCACTAACATGGGCACCGGTCAGTTTTTTAAACTACTACAGTACAACGCACATACAGTAGCATTAGCAAGGGTTCTATGGTCACGCGAGCGCATCGATTTCTCGGCTCGCTTTCGTTTTTACATGGTGATTCTGCTTGCTCTGTATACGATTTGGGTTGGGTGAGACAAAAAGGGTAGTATTTTATCAATCGATTCATTTAACTCTCCGCTTTCAAAAGCGATTTGGCGTGCGTCATTTTGCTGAGACAGCAAGCACAGGAGCTTAGGTGTACGGGTTCATCCAATGGCCCAGTCGTACCTACCATATAAAATTACCTCAACCACAGGGCATCCGCCGTGGTAGGCACCATCATGTCTTTGACCATCGGTGTGCATGTTGAACCACATGAGCGCATCACCAGGTGAAGGCAAGACAGACAGATTGAGACGGGGAAAAACGGTGGCTCCTCCCTCTGCTGGCAATCTCAAGTATAGCATGAATGTGGCAATTCGGTTGCCGAATGGTTCATCACCAGTCAGGTACAGCCAATCGTAGTGAGGTCCGTAGTGACCGCCGCTTTCATACGAGATAACCTTAAAGGTGGGGTGTAATAGTAGTTAGTGATCCAGCAGAAATTCTTCGAAAGGTTTTTGCATCTTGCACAACTTGCTTGTCAGGCTTATTTCTGGTGAAATATGGATTTTGGACGTACATAGACGACCGGTAATAAATAATTAAAACGCAATGTCTGGAAGGATTCAGTATTGCTGTACTTACAGTGCCGTTAACACCGTTACCGTATTTTTGGGTGTATATCCCCCCATTGTATATCCCCCCCAGTGTATAACCCCCCATTGGCAAAACATAAATTTTGCCCAGTGTATATCCCCCCTGGTGTATAACCCCCCCATGCACTGGAAGGTATCTAGCCTACCTATGTAAGCTGGTCATAAGCTAACGAAAGCTACTCCTACACCAAGCTACTATGCCTATAAGCTTAGCTGAACATGTCTTGTACTAGAATAACCCTGTTTTGACCGCGATTATGCCCTAAAACACGTACTTTTGGCCTCAAAAACATGCCTCTACACACCTCTCAAAAACATAAATTTTGCCCAGTGTATATCCCCCCATTGTATATCCCCCCCAGTGTATAAGCCCCATCAGACCTCTCGATTTTTGTATAGTACACCCAAAAATACGGTACTCAGTCCTGAGTTGGTATTTACCAGTGCATAGCCCCCCAATGCATTTCCTACATACCCCTATGCATAGGCCCATATTGGTAAAACATATGCCCTATGCAATATGCATAGCTCCCCTATGCATAGCCCCATGTACTGTAGGGTACCTGAACTTAGGATACCTGCAACAGGAAAATTTTATTCATTCAAAAAGTGAAAATTTGAGGTCAAATCTTGGTCAACTTTGAGGCCTTCTTTTTCTTATATCTCAGGACTTGTAAAAATTTTGAAAAAAATATGTAAAACCAGTTGGGCTACCAACTCACGTCATCAGCAGAAAAACTGAAACCTACCCCCTGCCCCTGACAACGCAATTTCTCAATCGAACCTGACATTGGCGTTATAATTACGGTACCTCCCAAGCTTCATCCAGCTGTTCCCTGTCAACACCAGTGAGGCTCGCCATGCGCCGTGTCAGTTTTAGGACAAGGGGTGTCAGCTCAACACTTGCTCTATCAGCAAGGCGAATGTCTAATAGACCACCAACAACTTTGGATGGCTCCATATACTCCCAAGCTTCTGTCAGTAGTCCGTCAGTTTCTATCCTGGTCGCGAAGCCGTGAAAAAGCACCACCAGCGGATTTCGACTCAGAATCTCCAACTTGCAGCCAGTACAAAAAGCCGTATTTACCGGTGAGTTTGTATAGCCCCGGGGGATACACAAATTGTTGCGTCTGAGAGTATGACAATGGATACGGTAATTTAGGGTAATTTGGGTATATACTGTATAGTATATTAAGAGTTGAACTCTAACTCTAACTCAAATCAATTAAAGTTGGGAAAATTTCCCAACTTTTAATCCAACTTTAACTCAAATAATTAGAGTTGCGAGGTGGCCAACTTTAACTCTAAACTTTAATTTCGAAATTCATCAACTCTAATAGAAAGTTAGGCAAAAATCAGAGTTTATTTTAGCCAAAATCTTGGTAAATTGTCGGCATAATTGTCATTTTCTGGCTTAGTTTTAGCTATATTTGGTATTACACAGAGCAATTTTGCCAATTTACCATGAATTATCACAATTACGCTATTGCACGTGTATATTTAAGGCGTTACCATTTTCAAAGTACAGTATGTGGACCAAATAGCTGAAATTTTGTACACATCTAAGCTGAAGCCTTGGGGCTACCTAACTACGTACAAAACACCGCATGAAAATCTAATGTGTGGTTCCAGAGTTACATGCACGGAAAAGTGTTCGGTTATGCACGGGGGGGGGGGAGATAGGTACGTACGTATACATGGGACTAAATTTTTGTTTGTGCGAGGTGTGTAGTAGGTAGAGGCATGTGTTTGAGGTCAAAAAGTACATGTTTTAGGGCGTAATTATTGTGGTTAAAACAGGGATATTCTTTCAAGTATAAGACATGATCAGCTACCTAAGCTTAGGCATAGACAGTTTGTAATGTAACTGTGTGTACAGTATGTAATGTAATGTAGTACTGTACGTGTGATATGTACGAAACGTACATATTGGACCACATCCTGCACCGCTGAAATACGGTAAGTGTTTGCAGTGGGATTATTGGAGCACTGTTTCCAGAGAGTGCAAGTCGAGTGGTGCAGTACAGAGAGGAATCTCGATATATCATGTTGTATTTTGAATTTTTTGAGCGAGAGGAACACAGTTGTTCATTCGACTGTGACCAATACTTGTCGTAGAAGCCATCATCATATTTTGACCAGTATTCTTCATCATCATCCTCCTCTTCTTCTTCTTCTTCTCCGTCATAGATCATATCATCGTCATCCTCATCATAATCATCATCGTCATCGCTATCTTCCATCTGCTGCTGGCCGCCATCGCTAACAAATGAAGTTGCTGGAGCGAAAACTTGGCGTCCTGCTTTCAAACTAAGCAGCACGAAGATGCAGAACAATTTTACAGTTTTAGCGGCCATTAGAAGAAGCTAAATGTATGTATACTGTAGTCGCTCATTCATGCAATTGATGGAAAATTTGCAGCAAAAACATATAATTCTTGCTTAGGGGAAGAATGGAGGACGTAGTATAAACGAAACAGAGCATCCCTGGCAGAGATTCGCCCCAATCAATACCGTGGGCTATGCATGCATAGGGGGGGGGGGGGGGGGGGGGCTAAAAATGCCAAAAAGTCATGGAAAATAGTTACGGTTTTGTGATCCATAGCCAGTACTGTAAACCCTCGTTTGTAGCCCCCCGTCGAATATAGCCCCCCTCGTATATAGCCCCCCCCCCCCCCTAATCGGCTACTAACATCTTTGCCCTCGTAAGTATATAGCCCCCTATTGAGAAACGCGAAAAGCAACCCGGAAAACGTGTGTTTTTGCTCTAAAAACAGCGTTTTGAGGGTGTTTTCATGCAGGATATCATTTGTACATCATTTGGAACAGTTCTGAAAATTTTACCTGTGTCGCCTCTTCGACAGAAAATTTTTGATGACTAAAATTTCACAATTTTTCGGGCTACAAGCTGCAGTTTTGATTAGAGGAGCTTGGAGACATGCAAAATAACCGCCAGAAATGAGTTCAGGAGATCAAAAAACCTTACTTTGGGTGCAAATGTAAAATGCCCTCGTATATTTGCCCCCCCCCCCCCCCCTCGTGTATAGCCCCCTCGTATATAGCCCCCCTAATCGGCGACTAACGTTTTGATAGCCCCAGGGGGCTATAAAAGAGGGTTTACAGTATCAATTTAAGGTTAGGGTTTCCCCAATTATTTGCTTTGTGAACCCCATATTATTTGGTTCCAAAACCCAAATAATTGGGTTGAGTTTCCCAATTTGGGGCAAATCTGCGCCAGGGATGGTTTCTTTAGTTCGTCCATTCTTCCCCTAAGCAAGAATTGTATTATTATTGTTTGCAGTCATGCCTGTATTTGCATGCTGAAAATGAGTCACCCACCGGTGACCGGTCGTGACGTGACGCAAGATTACGTCACTTAATGATACTGTTTGTTTACTGCAAACTGCAAGCAAACAGGAAGTTCGGTTTGCTTTGAGTTGACAAAAAATTCAAAAAATTAACGAGCCAAAGAGCGAAGGCTAAATAAAGGGCGGAGTGTAGTATTATTATTATTGTGTAGCGTAGCCAGCCACCCTCGTCCATGCAGCGACTAACAAAATGTAAGTTCTGCGCTAAACAAACAACCTGCCTGTCGTTTTTGAAGTCAGTGGAGAGATGACTACATACTGTAGCCTATGTTAGCTTCTTTTGTTAGCTACTCGGTAAAAATATAACACACTATTCGTTCGTACCAACTAACCAAATAACGGTACCCATAAATAAGAAATAACAGGCGCGATTGAAATTTACGGTAGTCTGAATATGATGCAGGTAACTGTACTTTTATGATCGTATTTTTTTCTGTCCGTACTTTCCTTTTCATTTGCAAACTAAAGTGTGACCAGAAATTCTGTGACCCATTGAAATTTTTTCTCGGCCAATATGAGACGTACATAGAGCACAGCGGTCAAAACTTCCACGGCTAATTTTTGCTCGCATTTCCAATAAAAGAACCGCTTCCCTCTACGCCTCCTCTGTGTCGAGATATGTACCCCGCAAGCCAACCTCAAACCTCATCGACTTTTTTTTCGGATGTTGCATGCAGCCAGAATAGAGTACATAGTGTACAAGCTATGCAGGAACGTTCAAGACAAAATCAAAGCCCATTTTCGGACGTTTGATGGACAGCTCCTGTCTTTCCTCATAAATCCACAGCGTAGCGATAGTCTTGTACCCCTGCGACAAAATCCCGTCACCTATGTACTGTAAAGTTTGGTGTATTACCCGATCGGGTTATACAAACAAAGTCGACCAATTTCCTCGGGGTATATTCAATATCGGGTAATGCAAAATATCGGGGTATATACATACCATACTTGCTTATTTTAGCGTAAAATAGCTTTTTGAAGCATTTGGCGCTAGGTGAATATCGGGTTATACAAAATACCAAAATTCAAAGTCGACCAATTTGCTCGGGTTATATTCGATATCGGGTTATATTCGATATCGGGTTATACACCAAACTTTACAGTAGTTTCAGGGCTGGTAACGGCCGAAAAATGGCCCAACACCAAAAAAATGGCCAAAAACCGAACGAAGCTCATGGAAGCGAAGGTTGTTGCTGCTCACCAGGATGAGACGAAGCAGCGCTACGCACTGATAAAGCGACAGGTGGCGGTGGCACCAGCCAGATGCCGTTGACACGAAGACAAGCGAGAGACCAGCGTGCATGCTGGTAAAACGAGAGTTTCCGCCTTGGGATCCAATGCCATGGCTGACCGGCTGAGCAACTCCTGGGGTCCTGCGTGACAGCTACCCGTGGAGACGACTGGTGGTGAAGCTGTTGGTTGTGCTGAGGTTGCCAGTTGTGGTCATCCTGCTGCTCACCATCTTGCTCTTCTGCTGACCACTGCTGCACCACATCTGCCTCCTGAGAAGTGCTGAGGATGAGGACCATACCATTCATTGGTGCCGCTGCACCTGCTGGCCCATTGCCAGCATCCAGGCCCGCTGCAGGTAGGCCATTGAACAGACATCTTGTCAGCTCGATTCCCTTCCGACTGGTTGCCAAAGCGCCAATATGCTGCAAAGGCAGGGGTGCCGGATCGCTAACCGGGGTTGCCAGTGCGCAGAAAGAATTATGCCGCAACTGAGGCAAGGCGGCCGGGTTCAGGAACGCCGACGTCTGGCTCATGCGTCGTTTCCGACCTAGCTACGTAGTATGGCCGATTTTGGTGCCGCAGCTGATTTCCCAAGCGAAAACTACCATGTTCGCCAACTCCATGATACAGTATCCCAGTAGGCTGAGGCCTGGTACTAATGTTGGAATTTGCTAGGAAGTGTTCCCGACCCTGAACTCTCTTTTTTTGCCACCTTTCATTCGACTTCAGTGTATAAGAATGATCATGGTCCTTTCATCATGGTCCATAAGAGCAGAACATCGAATCATCATCTTTTTGTTTTGTGAGTACGCATGAATAGAGGTGAAAAGAAAAGTTGACGCGAAGGAATTCCACGAGACAGAGTGTGAAAGTCGCATAAAAAGTTGTTGGAACAGTGACAACGCGTTTTCTGACACTGCGCGTCATGGAAGCAGTAGGAGCCACTTTACATTTGCATTCCCCTTTTTGCCTCAGCTCACAGTCCTTCATTATCACGCACGCACACACTGAACTCAAAGATACATTACATACTGTACTTGACATAAGAACTCCCATTTTACTCTCTCTCATTACCTTCATAAATGCCAGCTTTTCATACTCATCAAAACAGACACCTAAACTTCCAACTTCAAACAAACCAATTCGTATCAAAGTTCCTACAAATGCAGCCATAAAATAAAACGTCTATCAGGCAGCCTATTCACTGTTCATGATCAGCCTGTGCTCTTGGCGTGTCCATAAACTTGCTCCTAAAGTCCATCGTGAGTCGAATGCTGGGCTGCTGCTGCTGCCTTCTTTGTCGTTCTGCCTCTTCCATCTCTGCTTGCATCTGTGCCGCGTGCTGCGAAGCGCTAGGCCTCTGCTGGCTTTGCTGGGCCTTTAGGGCAGTTTCCAGCCTCAGCTTTTGCTGCGGAAAGCATTGCAGCACCGCTTTAAACTGGTGCGGATAGGCGGGTGCCAACGTTCTCAAACGAGCCAGAGCCCAATCGTGGAGGAAAGTGGCAGATGATGAGGAATTGGTGACAGATGCAGTAGTCGATGATGCACTGGATGGTTCGGTGACATGAGGCAAAGGCTGTAGGAAAGAGATGAGAATCTGAGCCACAAGGCTAAGCAGAGGAAGCCCTGGAAAATAATCAACAAAAGTCACATTCAACGATACAGTACTGTACGTAGGTAGGACACCTTGTACTTAGGCAGGGTACAGTGGGGTAAAGTCGAGCAGTGGGGCGCCACAGACGTGAACGCCGAATTTACTTCGAATTCGGAACGCTGACCATGCTTCAACATGTAAAATCTCCGAGTTCGCACCGAACTCGCTCCGTTTTTCCAAACGTGCGTGTGAACAGCCGAGTTTGTATTTCGGAGACGTGTGAAAAACCGAGTTTTAGGTCCGAATTCGGAGGCTCCTCGGAGGCAAACTCGGAGCGCCTTAGTGAACAAAACTTGCCACGCTACCCTACTCAACCTATCGTGTACGTTCGTATTTTCTGCTCGGTGGCAAGAGAGTGCAGCCAGGGCCAGAGGATGGGCGGATTTTTTTCGTATGGTCCGCCTTACCCCAAGCTACCCTACCCTACCCTACTCTACAGTATGTACTTTTTTGCTCCGTGGCAGAGTGGAGCAGTGTCTCCAGGGTGTGTTCTGCCTGCGTCACCAGCTGCATCTCTTCCTGCGCCAACTCCGGCGCTTTGCCGTCCGCCGGGAAGATGGTATCCGCGCGCAGCTTGTCCATCACGAGAGGTGCCAGCGCCTGAACGAAGGGGACGGACACGGCCGGATCCGGATGGCCGAACACCGGATGCAGGGCGCACAGGCAACGCTCTTGCACCTTCAAAAAAGATGCGCGATGTGCTGACTGACACGTGTACGTATATGGACCATTTGCGTCCCCTCAAGTATAACCCCCATTCGACCCCTCAAGTTTGTATAGCCCGGGGCTATACACCGAAAATACGGTAAATAAAAGGGATTTTCTAACATTCAAACCATACCATACCATACTAACTAACCTGGGGTGGATCGTGAAGCAAGGTGTCTCGAAAGAGCTGAATGCACTTGGTCTGCAAGTCGGGAGTCGCCGTGACACACGCAGGAGCCGACGCCAGAAACACGCCCACGCCCAACAAAATCACCGTCTTGTCCAGGCTCACATCCGCTAAAACATACACAGTTCGTACACCAACTTCTGCATGCATACAAATCATGCATAACATTACATACACGTAAAGTCCAGTACCCAGTAAGGTTTTCTCTCATAAAGAGAGCTCTGTACGAGTGGAACTCTGGTAGAATTCATGCATTACCTTGTAGGGTACTGTAGGCAATACTGAAGCCATGCGTAGCAAATATTTTCGTGCGACACAACACCATCTAGCCCCCCCCCCCCCCCCCCCCCCCCGTACCGCACAGCGGAGGGGAGTAGGAAGCCGAGAAAAACCTGAGGCGCAAAATGCCAAATTCACCTCTTTGCCTGCCACCTTCCGGCACCTCTTCACATCTACCAAACAGTAATATTTTGCGCCTCCGGCAGCTGAATTTTGGGGCGTAAATGAAAAACTGGGGCGAAAATGCGCCTCAAGTTACCACGTACCTACCCTCCCCCCAATACTAAGTACCTTCCAAAGTGCAGTCCAACGACAGCACGGTCAGTAGGGCACTCCGCATAATCTCCGTCCATTCCGGGTCGGGAACTTCTCCCCTCTCCCCCTTCTTCTCCCCCTCTTCCTCCCCTTCCGTTCTCCCGTGATTTCCCGATGCTTTCTCCTCTCCTGCGCGCTGATTGGCTGAGGCGGAGGAAGGAAGCGGTTGCGTGATGAGGGTGCGCAACGCCTGGAGCGCCGCGGCCGCTGGTTGGCTGACGTGACCGGGTGGCCAATCAGGCACTAGCTGACTCCGATCCTGCTTCGACGTCTCACGCAGAACGCCCAACACCAGGAAGAGAAGGATGGGCAGCAGGCATAAGGTACCTGAAGGAAACCGATATGGTAAAAGACTCACTTTTCTCATTGCATTCGCCCCCTACCATTGTTGAGGTGGAACGATTTGTCTGGTATGCGTGTATCGCACTAGCTATGTATGCGTGTAGCGTACTACGTAAATAACCCTGTTTTGACCGTTCAAAAACATTGCTTTTTGCCTTTAAAAAAACCACGTGTATGCGCTACTACTTTTGCAAACGCTACTACGGGGCCCACTAGTAGGTACCTTCTCTGGTACAGAACTGCGTTATCCTCGTGAGCGTGTGCAGAGCTGTGCCCACCAGGGTTTGAGCCTCCCTAGACAGTCGCCGTCCCCTTGCCAGCACCACACCGCGCGACACCCCACCAGGTGACACGCCAGGTAGCTACAGAAAGAATATAAAGAAAACCTGTACACATAGTAGGCCTATGCTATATGTATTGATACTGTTGGTTTGACGTAGTACTGTAGAGCTTCATGTATAACCTCCGGGGGAATAAAAATCGTTTGTCACCGATTCGAGGGGGTTATACACGAGGGGTTATATTCGAAGGGGTTATACACGAAGCTTTACAAGAACCTAGCTAAGCATACCGCATTCCTTTCGTTACATGTGTACTTGCCTTCTTCTACAGTACGTAGTTACACTTAAGAAACGTTTTCTGTACCGGTTGCATAGTACGTGGATGGGGGGTATTTTTGGAAATCGAGATAATATGCCTATCGGATTCCCCATCAAAAACTGCGTATGTGGATGAATTTTGAAAAAAAAATTTGTTCAGGCATCATCGAGATATTGATGGGTAAAGGCTGGAAGGTCGCATTTTGCCGTTTTTCAACGTTTTTAGCCATAATTCAGCAACCAGAGTGTGTAGCGGGCTACAATTTGGCACACACATACATCCCATAGGGACCCATGTCTGGACCAAATTTGAGCCCAATCCGCCACTTGTATGGCGAGATATAGCTTCAGAAAGCTCAAATTTACGTTTTTTGGACCTGTTGCAAATTCGGTTATATGAATACCACGGCGCGAATATATGCCCTGCACGGGGTAAAATTTTGACAGGAGATAGAGGAGGCTTAGACCTACAAACTTTAGTACTACAGCAAAAATTCTCTATGTTTACAATTGGGACTACAGAGCCCTTGAAAGTTGAAAAATTCAGCAAAAATGTTCCCGCCTTTTTTATTATCCAAGATAAAAGAGCAATACCACTGAAATTTTTTCCTGGTAAGTAACCTATCTTATGTAGAATTTGATGTAGATTTAAAAAATAAAATTGGTTTCCCCAAAAAATTTAACCCCTAGCATATAATTGTGCAAAAATAGTATATTTTTGAGAATTTTTGGGTAAGGGTTAATTTTTTTTGGGAAACCGATTTTATTTTTGAAATCTACATCAAATTCTACATAAGATAGGTTACTTACCAGGAAAAAATTTCAGTGGTATTGCTCTTTTATCTTGGATAATAAAAAAGGCGGGAACCTTTTATCGGCAAAATGCGACCTTCCAGCCTTTACCCATCAATATCTCGATGATGCCTGAACAAATTTTTTTTTCAAAATTCATCCACATATGCAGTTTTTGATGGGGAATCCGATAGGCATATTATCTCGATTTCCAAAAATACCCCCCATCCGCGTACACTACAGGCTACTCTCAATCCTTACAGAAAACGTTTCTTAATACTAATTGACGCAGGCATGCGTGCACTGTTTGTACCTGTCGTACGAACAGACAAAGGCAGACTTCCAGCGTAGCGAAAGCTACCGAGCGTTCCACATCGAACACGCCGTCTACCCCCTCCATCCTTCCTCCTCCCTGCTCAGTTTTCTGATACCGCTCAGCCGCCATCAGTATTTCATGCACCACCTCCATACAGAGAGCTTGCGTAGACGAAGTCTCACGGGTCAAAATCAACCTGAACACTTGCAACGGTCATCGCATATACAGCCGTGCATGTACGCACGGTATGTACGTTTACGCACCTTGGAACACGCAGCGTTGTACTGTACAAAGCGTGGTACGGAGTAGAACGACATACAAAAGCAAGTAGGGTACTGTGGGGTAAACCCGGACAGGGGGGTAAACCCGGACACCTACACCTACTATATCTCAGCAACCATACGGCCGATTGAGACAAGTATTCTACCAATCGATTCTTTGAACTCTCCCCTTTCAAATGAGCTACTAGTATGTATGTTCGTCACTTGCTGTAAAGCGACAAGTTCAGAAAAGCTTAGGTGTCCGGGTTTACCCCATAGCACCCTACTATTTATTTGTACATACGAATCAAGCACGCCATGTATGTACGCAGGGTACTTTGCCGAAAATCCGGATCACACGTAACTTTTATCCGGAAAGGGTAACTTTTATCACACGTGAACTCCGAATTCGGAGCGCCGACTATGCTTCAACGTGTTCAATCTCCGAGTTCGCACCGAACTCGCTCCGTTTTTTTTCCAAAAAACGTGCGTGTAAGCTGAACAACCGACTGTCCCTTTTTACCCCACATCACCCTACTGTAACGTGCTGATTCTACACGTAGCCTACCTGTGCATAACGTTGAGCACTTCCACTGGTAATTTCGGATTGCTCCCCACCAGCTCTCTTTTGGCCCACGCGGAAGAAAATAAGCCCTTCAGTGTCTTCAGACAAATTTCCACCGTCTCCAAACAGTCCACTTCCCGTGGACCGCACAAGGCTTCCAGACAAATTCCTGCATTGCACGTATGTACATAGGCGCGTTTGTGCATACGCACATCATGTACGTAACTAGGGTACTGTGGGGTAAATCCGGCCATGGGGTAAACCCCGCCACCTAAGTTCCTTTGCACTTGCTGTTTCAGCAAACGATGAACCAAATAGCTCATTTGAAAGAGGCGAGGTCAAGAAATCGATTGATATCATTTGTCTCAAATCGGTCCATTGGTTACTGAGATACGTACGTATATGGAGCCTTGAAACTTAGGTGGCCGGATTTTCCCTTGGCCGGGTTTACCCCACGGTACCCTATTTACTGGTCCTTACCGAGAATGAGGTAGAATCGATTTTCCCTCGTATCCTTCTTTCCCACGCTCGGCGCCTGCTTTTCGATCATACGAGCGGGACTGTTGGCAGCTACTGCCTGCAAACACAAACCCTCCTTGCCCCATTCATTCACCTCTTCCCTCACAATATCCTGTGCTCCCTTTAGTCCGGTCACCTTTACCCCACACTACTATCTACTACTTGCGCGGCTAGACTTTTGGGTGGTCGCTACCTACCTATGTAAAATTTATCCTCTTTTGCTCTAACGTCTAACCACATCTTTAGGAGCCGATCTTGTCTCTGTGATGCAGGGAACCAGTTTAGAATGCGCGAAATAGACCAAAATGTTGCGAAATCCACGCATGTAAACGTTGCCTCAAGTTTTTGAAAGACGGAGGAAAGGCGTTTATTTTCTCGGGTCACTCCTTCGGTCGGGCTTTCCACTATCAAACGCAGCATCACCTAACATATTATCGATCGGTTTTCCGTCTTCCAAAAAGTTGCGGCAATCTTACTTTCTTACCCCATTCATCGTCTTCGTCTTAAGAGTCTCCTGATCCCTGTCCTCTCCGCCTTCGTTGTGTTGAATCCAGGTGGCCGTGGCGTACAGAATCGGCGGCCACGCGTCTTGGTAGTGCGGCCGGGCCGCGTCGGCCGTCTCGGGGGTATAGTAGGCGCCCCCCTCGGGGGGCAACTGACTGCCAAACTCGGGGGGCAAACTGAGGAGGGCCGAGTCGCGAAGCGCGCCCAACCAACAGCCCACCAGAGCGCAGAGTTCACCCGACACGAGGGTGAGCAGGCTTTCGCCGGGCCCGGCAGCTTGGGTGGGGCCTTCGTCGGAGGATGATGGGTCTGGAACAGAAGAAAAGAACATGGGTAAGGATGGATGTAGGGTTGCGTGGGGGTAAATCCGGACATCTACGCTTTTCTGAACTTGCCGCTAAAGCAAATGATGAACATGGTAGCTCATTTGAAAGAGGAGAGTTCAAGGAATCGATTGGTAGAATACTTATCTTAAAGGGCAGATGCAGCAAAGATTTTTCCATAGTGAAGGCTGAGATCGATTTTTCAATTTTCCTTCGGTCAGTATACGTAGTTTTTTATGCTGAATTGATTTCACCCCCATGTCTCGACGAGATTTTGCCTCCTTGTAGAGAAACCCCACTGATACGTGTCGCTTCGAACGCCCGTTTGTTCTTGTCAGCGCCTCATTTCCTGCGTCATTTTGAACGTGAGAGCGGACGACGGCGCGCGCGCGGACGACAACGCGCGCAGATTCTAAATGACGCAGGAAGTGAGGCGCTGACAAGAACAAACGGGCGTTCGAAGCGACACGTACAAGTGGGGTTTCTCTACAAGGAGGCAAAATCTCGTCGAGACATGGGGGTGAAATCAATTCAGCATAAAAAACTACGTATACTGACCGAAGGAAAATTGAAAAATCGATCTCAGCCTTCACTATGGAAAAATCTTTGCCGCATCTGCCCTTTAAGAAACGTTTTCTGTAAGGATTGAGAGTAGCCTATAGTGTACGCGGATGGGGGGTATTTTTGGAAATCGAGATTATATGCCTATCGGATTCCCCATCAAAAACTGCATATTTTGATGAATTTTTAAAAAAAATTTTCTTCAGGCATCATCGAGATATTGAGGGGTAAAGGTTGGAAGATCGCATTTTGCCGTTTTTCAGCGTTTTCAGCCATATTTCAGCAACCAGAGCGTGTGGCGGGCTACAATTTGGCACACATATATGCCCCATAGGGACCCATGTCTGGACCAAATTTGAGCCCAATCTGCCACTTGTATGGCGAGATATAGTGTCGGAAAGCTCACACTTAAGTATTTTGCACCTGTTGCAAATTCGGTTATATGAATACCACGGCGCGAATATACCGCCTGCACGGCGAAAAAATTTGACAGAAGGTAGAGGAGGCTTAGGCCTACAAACTTTATTACTACAGCAAAATTTTTCTATATTTGGAATTTTGACTACGGGCCTCTTGAAAGTTGAAAAATTCAGCAAAAATGCTCCCACTTTTTCTATTATCCTAGATAAAAGAGCAATACCACTGAAATTTTTTCCTCATAAGTAACCTATCTTATGCAGAATTTGATGTAGATTTCAAAAATAAAATTGGTTTTCCCAAAAAATTAACCCTTACCCAAAAATTGTCAAAAATATATTCCTTTTGCACAATTATATGCTTGGGTTTAAATTTTTTGGGAAAACAACTTTTAAATTTGATATCTACATAACATTCTACATAAGATTGGTTACTTATGAGGAAAAAAATTTCAGTGGTATTGCTCTTTTATCTAGGATAATAGAAAAAGTGGGAGCATTTTTGCTGAATTTTTCAACTTTCAAGAGGCCCGTAGTCAAAATTCCAAATATAGAAAAATTTTGCTGTAGTAATAAAGTTTGTAGGCCTAAGCCTCCTCTACCTTCTGT
Organism: Epsilonema sp. ZAB3_2; assembly: GCA_030247985.1. Classification (NCBI taxonomy): domain Eukaryota; kingdom Metazoa; phylum Nematoda; class Chromadorea; order Desmodorida; family Epsilonematidae; genus Epsilonema; species Epsilonema sp. ZAB3_2. The sequence continues at coordinate 22,549 of JASAMW010004315.1, read as the reverse complement.
CAAATTTTTTCGCCGTGCAGGCGGGTATATTCGCGCCGTGGTATTCATATAACAGAATTTGCAACAGGTGCAAAATACTTAAGTGTGAGCTTTCCGACACTATATCTCGCCATACAAGTGGCAGATTTGGATCAAATTTGTTCAAGACATGGGTACATATGTGGCATATATGTGTGCCAAATTGTAGCCCGCCACCCGCTCTGGTTGCTGAAATATTGCTGAAAACGATGAAAAACTGAAAAATGCGATCTTCCAACCTTTACCCATCAATATCTCGATGATGCCTGAAGAAAATTCTTTTTAAAAATTCATCAAAATATGCAGTTTTTGATGGAGAATCCGATAGGCATATTATCTCGATTTCCAAAAATACCCCCCATCCGCGTACTATGCAACCGCTACAGAAAACGTCTCTTAATTGGTCGTATACTTGCTGAGATATACTAGGTGTCCGGATTTAAGCCCGTGTCCGGGTTTACCCCACAGTACCCTACAGCGTAGTGTTCTGGACGGGAGTGAAGGAATTTACGTAGGTATGGAATCAAGAACATATGCGACAACCCCCGCTATGCATACGTACGTAGGGTACCTTTCATATACAGAATTTTGTACAGTACATGCAGTACCAGGTGATTGTTCCTGTTCAATAATATTTTACGCGTACCATTCCACAAGTACGTAATAGGGTACTGTGGGGTAAATCCGGCCATGGAGTAAACCCATAAAATTCTACCAACAAATAGCTCATTTGAAAGTGGAGAGTTCAAGGAATCGATTGACATCATACTGGTCTCAATCGGTCCATTGGTTGCTAAGATATTCGGCCCTGACACCTTGACCAGTCTTTCCCATAGCCCGGTTTACCCCACACTACCCTACACAGTACACCATCATGTCACCTTTCTTCGCCCCATCCTCCTTTTCTTCGCCCATCACCGCCTTGAACTCCTCGTGCTGTTTGATCGCGAGTATGTAGACCTGGGCCCAGGCCTTGAGAATGCTCAGCTTCTCCAGGGTGGCTGCGCTTTCGCTGTACAGTTGCGTGGAGATGGAGCCCTGTTTCAGCTTCGCCAGTGATGATACCAGCAACTGATGCACTCGGCGCAAGTCGTTCAGATCTCGCGCCACGCCGCTACCGATCCAACTGCTGCATACCTGTAAAATCAGACGTCGGCACGGAATTCGGGGTGGGGGTATCATGCAATTTTGGGGATCTCCAAAGTAAGGCTGTTTGAGCTTTGGGGTTTTTTTGGATAGAGTACGTAGTTTTTTCAATGTACGCGAGTGGGGTTATGTGAGGAGGTGGGTGGGATATGTATGCTGTACATACCCCAACTTACCCCAGGCCGATGTCTACCTGTTTGCATAGCAGAAACGAATACAAAGATTTGCATTGAAAATAAGGCATGATTTTTCCCGCTTTTAATAAAGCTCGGGGTGCAAAACCAAAAAAGCAATACTTTGCGAAACTGAAATAGGAATAATGGGATGCGCTGAAAGTAATAATATGGAGAAAGAAAGAGCTTTGAGAACTCCTGTTTCAGTTTCGCAAACTAACTATTGCTTTTTTGGTTTTGCACCGCGAGCTTTAGTAAAAGCGGGAAAATCCATGCCTTATTTTCAATGCAAAACTTTTTATTCGGTTTCTGGGAGCAGCAACAACAGCGATGCACATACCGTATTTACCGCTGTATAATCCCCCCATGCATTAACCCATATTTGCAAAACATAAAAAATGTCAACTGCATAGCCCTCCCTTATGCATAGCCCCATCTGCATACACTGTAGAGTACCTGAAGCTACCAAAATAAGCCGGTCAATTGGATCCGTCCTACAATGGGTACGTATTCACCTTATGCAATAAAAGCCAGTGCTTGGTCGCGAGGCGACCCCTCTGAAGTAACCTTGATTTCCAGTGTAACTTTTGATCGGTAGTCTACGCGAAGGTCGGCGCGGAAGGAAACAAACGAGCAAGAAAGACGACCGCGCCGACCTTCGCGTGGACTACCGATCAAAAGTTGCACTGAAAATCAAGGTTAGTTCAGAGGCAGGGGTCGCCTCGCGACCAAGCACTGGCTCTTAGTGCATATGGTGAATAGATTACCTGGCAGGCGGCGGCCGTCACGTGACTCGGCGTTTCCGGCGTGAAGGCGGGACGCAGCGCGGCGCCCACTTGCGCCTGAAACTGCTCCAGGATCACGTGACCCGGAAATTCCGGCTCGCTCACACTCGCGAACTTGTTGATCACATCCTACATGCATACATACACCATTCATAACAGCAGAAGGAAAAGGTATCGTACAGTACAGATAGCATTCCATCAAACGCCGAGTCGATATTTCATATTCCGAGTGAACGTGGACTTCTTAAAAAACAAGGTTGTCTCCGCGGACTGTAGACTGTTACGAAAGATCTGGGTCGGGTATGTAGCCAAACCGTACTTTCTAGACGGCATGCGTGTACGCCCATCTACTCTTTATTATCTACTTACATTCTTCAAGAAGTCCACACCGACTCGGGATGCAATAACTATCGTGTCGGCGTTGGAGCAATCAGCAACAACAGGAATTTCGATTGATATAAATACACAGAAGAAAAAAGGGATGCGTGGACAAGTTTATTCCGGTACTTGAAGGCAAGCGAGTCCAGCCAAGCGAAGCTCGTTACTGTCGGAAGTAGCGGCCATGAAGGACATACGGATCAAGTCGGACAGATGCAACACCAGATAATCACCTGCAACAGTCATTCATTCATGGAACATCCTCTTTGTCTCTCAACAGTCTAGCCAATAAGAGTTCGTCATCCATGGGACTCAAGTCGTATTGCGTAGAATAATAGGAAAAGACAAAATGAGGATAGCTGTCCATGCTTCAAGTAATACTTACAGCGAATAATTCACCGGGCGTTTTCTCGTTAACTGTGTGGCGCACTATTGTAAAGAAAAGCCGTTATGGCCCCGTTCACATCGGAAACATTAGGCGCTAATTCAGTCCAATGCATGGACCGCTTCAAAACATGGACATTTCCTTTACGTTGGAAATTTAGTACGCGAATTTTCGGTCCACCTAAATTCAAGATGTCGTCATAACGTGCAGGCTGAAAACATGTTTGAATCATACACTAAAATTCAAGTTTAGGTCCATAACATTTTGAAGCGGTCCATGCATCGGACTCAATCACCACCTATGTATACGCTAGGCTGGGCGTAGTAGGCTCGGCGTTTCCATGGAGCTCGACTTCCGACGTGAACGGGCCTTTACTCGTACGTACAACATGGGGTAAACCCGGCCACCTAAGCTTTTCTGAACTTGCCGCTTCAGCGAATGATGAACATGGTACCTCATTTGAAAGAGGAGAGTTCGAGGAATCGATTGGTATCATGCTTGTCTCAATTTGGTCTTATGGTTGCTAAGAGTGTCCGGGTTTACCCCCGTATCCGGGTTTCCCCCACAGCACCCTGTACTTTTTCCTCCGCTCATCTGCAGCTCCTTGGCCAGCGCCAGGTCGAAATGGGCGCGCTCCGCTTCGCACAGATGGATGAGCTTCCGCACCAGTTCCACCGCGAACACGCGCGTCGGCCAGCGCGGCAGGACGCCACCGCCTCTCACGACAGCGCCCCCTCCCCCTCCGGAGGCAGAGGAAGAGGACATCACGGCCTCATCCTCCTCCTCGTCCTCCGCCTCATTCTGATCCTCGTTCGCGGCGGCGGCCGTAGACGCGGAAGAGGAGGAGGCGGACGCGCCAATTACTACCTTCTCGTCTTGCTGCGGGCTTAGCAAATCTAGGCAGATAGGAAGAAAGAAAATAGACGAATTATCTATGTAGGATAGCGGAGAGTTGGGAGATAAGTTGACAAGGCCTCAACGCCTAAATTATGGTACTGTACGTACGTACGTACATTGTACGACGTTCACAATCCGTATATACTAATACAATTGTGACGTTTCGCGTTCCGTATGACGATAGCCGGGGCGCCGGGCGCCGAATTGGACCGAATGGGAATCGAACCCGCTACCCTCAATCACAGCTGTGGACTTGTTAGACCGGTCCAGAACATATAGCTAAACTCGCCTTACCTACACATACATAAAACTAGTTTACGTACACCACTGACTGGCCTCGGACGCTACTGCCATACGTACGCAATAGGGTACTGTGGGGTAAACCCGGACTCGCCGCTTTTCTGAACTTGTCGCTTCAGCAAATGATGAACATGGTAGCTCATTTGAAAGAAGAGAGTGCAAGGAATCGATTGGCAAAATACTTGTCTCAATCGGTCGTATGGCTGCTGAGACATACTTGGTGTCCGGGTTTACCACCCCACAGTACCCTACGTTACAACACCCCAAGCTTTCCCCCGCTTACCCGAACTGGAGGTAGCAGCCAGTATATCCTTGCAGAGTGTCAGCCAGTGCGCCAGTAGTTCCCCAGCCGTCGCCTGTACCAAACTGAGCAGGGTCTCTTTCACGTTCGACCGGAGGCCTGCATCCGTTTCCGTATCCAACATCGCGAACAGCGCCCCTTCCAATCCTGTATCGGGCAGCGGTGACCTCTGAGCTCTACTGCTGCCTGTCAGAGCAAATCGGTGAGCCTGTTGAATGCCCTGCGGCACCAGACCCTGAGCGTGCTCGCGGACTTCCTTCGCCTCTCGCTGAACCAGCTGTCGAAGACAGGACACCGACGCCGCGCGTACTACCAAGTCCTCACTGGCCAGCATACGCTGCAAGAGAGAAACAAGTCACAGAAACAGAAACAAGTCAGGTTTAACGTTCTAAGGTTATTTCCAGCAATTTACTAACACGGCTATGCACAAATGCACAAGGCAGGGAGTTGAGTTGTTGACGTGAGGCGGTCGTGTCTTTTTTCTCTGCGCGCTGTGCGCATGCAACTGTGCAAGTTTTATCTGCTGCCGAGGCGACACACCTCTGAATGAAGAACAAGGGCAACTATAGTGTGGTCGCCAAGCTACAACTATACCAAGTTTGGAGTTCAAGATGGACTGATCTGCTTTTTGGCATGCAGCATTCAGCTTTTCCCGCTTAATTCATGATCACATGGACTTTGCAATTGGCTCTTTATCACTCAACCAAGGTTTTCCAGCTTCAAACTGGTGTTGCCTTTCCACCACTACTGCCCAATGGAAACAGCCTAATGAAGCCACGTCCAATTTCGTCTTCAACTCGCTCAACATACGTGCTGTCGATCATGGTACCGGACATGTACTTCGATGCTATCGTCGATGAGCACATTTTTTATGTATTTTGGTATGTACGTAAGTAGCCAAGTGTACGTGTTTATGCATCGTATGTACGTACGTATTTGGTAAAACGCCGTATCGCCCTGGTGGCGCGATTCTTCTGATACTTTGATATCTTTATTTATGCAAATTTATATAGTTTCATTTTCGCTATGTATTTTGTTTAGGTAGGTATAGGGCCAGGCACAAGAATAACCCATCGTGTCTTTTGTAGTACGTAGTATGTACTTATGTACTAATTTATGTGCTACTTTCTGACGCGAGTACAGTTGGTTTCGGCTCGGTCCTGGGCTATCCGAATAAAATGCGATGCGATGCGAGAAATTAGGGTTCACATTTTCCTATAGATCCGCGCCCCTCTACTCAGTACGAACTGTACAAATGGTATCAAGGAAAAACCACTCGTGCCCGCGGAAAAACCACCCATGAAAATCACAAAGGGATGAAGGGGTACCCTGAGATACTGTACATTTGCCAAAGCCACGCCTTGAATTGAAAGAAGGGTGGCGTAAGCCACAATACCGGTGGGTGGTTTTGCCCCACGCTACCCATAGGAAACCCTTTAAAGGGTTCTTTAAAACAGTTCTTAACCCATACTGAATATGACTGCCGCATCCACTACTTTATGAGCACTGAAAAAAAGGAGCTCCAGTACATAAGGTTCTCATTTTTGGGCACTTGTGCAGCTCTGTTCTCAAGGATCATAAAATGCTCATAAGTGCTCATACGTGAGCACCCAGGTACTGGAGCTCCGTTTTACAGTGTTCATACAGTAATGGATGTGGCAGTCATATTCAGTATGGGTTAACCGATACTGAATATGCCTGCCTACTCCATTCATTTGTGCGCATGCATGCGCATGGAAAAAAGGAGCTCCAGTACCTAAGGTGCGCATTCATGCGCATTTATGAGGAACTGTGCGCATAAAAGTCGACCGGCACTTCAAAAATGCGCATGCATGCGCATCTATGTACGGGAGCTCCTTTTTTTCGTGAGCACGCATGCGCATAAATGAATGGAGTTGGCAGGTATATTCAGTATCGGTTAAACAGTTCTTACGCAAAGCTGCGGCACGAGCTGGCTCAGGTTCACGTGACGCTGTGCGAAGAGGTGGAGCTGCTGGAGACAGGCGACGGCCTCCGCCTGCACCAGGGCGTCCGGGTGCCCGCTCATCATGGCGCCGCCCACCAGGAAGGAAGCGCGCGTGCCCACGATCCCGCCCACGCTCCCGCACAGCTCCGGACCCACCGTGGTGATCAGGGCGCTCAGCATCTTGCCTAAAGACATGAAAAGAGACGTAAACACTTAGCCAGACATATCGGCACGGTATTCGGGGTGGGGTATGCAATTTTGTGGGGGATCTCCATAGGAAGGCTGTGAGCCTTGGGGGTACGTTATGTAGTTTTTAGCCAGACATATCGGCACGGTATTTCTTAGCCAGACATATCGGCACGGTATTCGGGGTGGGGTATGCAATTTTGTGGGGGATCTCCATAGGAAGGCTGTGAGCTTTGGGGGTACGTTATGTAGTTTTTTCAATATTCACCATATGCAATAGGAGTCAGTGCTTGGTCGCGAGGTGACCCCTCTGAATTAACCTTGATTTTCAGTGCAACTTTTGATCGGTCGTCAACGCGAAGGTCGACGCGGTCGTCTTTCTTGCTCGTTTGTTTCTTTCCGCGCCGACCTTCGCGTCGACTACCCATCAAAAGTTACTGAAAATCAAGGTTAGTTCAGAGGGGTCGCCTCGCGACCAAGCACTGGCTCTACGGTGAATAATGGGAATGGGGTTATGTGAGGGGGTGAGTGGGGGTGTGCCGAACATACCTCCAACTGACCCCACCCAGGCCACCGTCTGTTTAGCAAATGGATCACATTATGCACGAGTTGCACTAAGGCACTAAAGCGCTAATACTTGGTCGCGAGCCGGGACCCCTCTGAATAGCCGTGACGTCGCCGTCGACGTCGCTTATTCTCCGTTCGTTTTCTTTTTCTTCCCAGCTGTCTAAACAACGTCGACCGCGCCGCCGATCAAGCGATGCACTGAAAGTCGGGTCACCTCGCGACCCACTACTATAGCGCTTAGCGCAACTCGTGAATAGGTAGAAGCGCCTTTTCTTGCACAGCACGGGCACAAGTCGTGCGCATTTCCCTTCATGCGACCACGATCCTTTCCTTACACTAGTACGTTCGACAGATATCTTTACATTATTTTAGTAGACGTTTGCAGAGATATCGTTACACTTACGTACCCAGGCACTGGGCCAAATCAGCGGCAGCCGACGGCGTAGTAAGCAGGAGCTTGAGGCAGAGACTCAGCGTCGGTTCCACGTACCCGCGAAACATCGGACCGCCGGTCTCCGCGATCAGGCACAGCGCGTGCAAACACCACACCTGAAACATAACAGAAAGAAGAGGCTGCATGCATAAGCACAGTTTATTACTCCCTAACAAGGCAAACCAACGTTGGTAGAGGAGAAAAATTTGCCAGATGTACCTGGGAACCGAACCCTGGACCTCTGCTCTCGCGTTCCAGGCGAGCGCTTTGACCGATTGACTACACACTCGGATGACCTCAGTTACACCATTTCCCCTTTTGATCAGTCTGTGGAGTTTTCTCCTTGGAAAACAGGCTAGCTGTCATGATGAAAAAGGGGAAATTCTGTGACTGAGGTCATCCAGGTGTGAAGTTCAATGGTTAGGGCGCTCATCTCGAAAGCGAGAGGTCCCGGATTCGATTCCCTGGCACATCTGGCAAATTTTCCTCTTCTCAATTCTGCGTCGAGAAAGAAAGGAAAATCTGTTTTCGCCTCATGCTTCCCCCTGCTGTATTGATGCCGACAAGATGTGCATTTCATGGCACAGAGCTGTAGAGAAGTAGGGTACTGTGGGGTAAACACGGACAGCTAAGCTTTTCTGAACTTGGCGCACCAGCAAATGACGAAAAAGGTAGCTCATTTGAAAGAGAGTTCAAGGAATCGATTGGTAGAATAGGTACTTGTCTCAATCGGTCGTATGGTTGCTGAGAAATACTAGGTGTCCGGGTTTACCCCACAGTACCCTATCTATTTGGACATCATTTCGAAAGTCTACAACCCCATTGCGCAGCGTACCTATAATAGCTACCTACGTACGTGCATGCATACCTGCACCACTGGCGAAGTGTTGTCCTGTGAGAGCGCGAGCAAAATGCTCACGCTGGTGTTCAGATGTTGACCAGAGCCCAGAGAGCCGACGTAACGATGCAAACAACCCAGAGCCAGCGAGTGACCAGTGCGGTTAACGACATCGCGACACGATTTCAACCTGTGCATGCACAGATCCCAGCACACTTAAAGGGGTTCGCCGTGGCGAAATCCAGCAGGTAAGGCTGCTATGCTGGGGTGATAGAGCAAGTTCTAAGCTTTCATTTGATGTATATATTGTATGTTCGAAAATCGCTAGTTGCGCTGTTACAAGCTGTTGAAGTTTCTGTTTAGTACAGGTCCAGTTCAGGGGCCAATTTTCGAGGTTTTTGGCTTGTATCTCTGGCGGGACGGCAGACAGCCATGAGATCTGCACATGAACATGCGTGGTTTCCGCCGATCTATCTCATGGTACCTTGCTTTTCTATTTTTAGCGAGAATTGATGAAGTTATAAGCAAAATGCTTCGAATTTTAGTGGTGTCCACTCCGTTGTGGACAGCACTAAAATTCGAAGCATTTTGTTTATAACTTCATCAATTGTAGAGAGAATTTGAAAAGCAAGGTACCATGAGATAGGTCGGCTGAAACCACGCCTGTTCATATGCAGATCTCATGGCTACCTGCCATCCCGCCAGAGATACAAGCCAAAAACCTCGAAAATTGGCCCCTGAACTGGACCTGTACTAAACAGAAACTTCAACAGCTTGTAACAGCGCAACCAGCGATTTTCGAACATACAATATATACATCAAATGAAAGCTTAGAACTTGCTCTATCACCCCAGCATAGCAGCCTTACCTACTGGATTTCGCCACGGCGAACCCCTTTAACTCATACCGCATCTTGCCGTCATTGTTGTCAACATGCAGCAGACCTGTTGTCTGTTTGTTGACGACGAATATTTGGGTGTTGTCGGTTTGTTGTCATTTTCGCCAACAAACCACAACACCAATATATTCGTCGTCAACAAGCGGAAACAAACCGACAACAGCTGAGTGACTTGTTGATAACAATGACGGCTTTTGCGCGGTATGTGTTAACACATACCACATCCTACCGTCATTGTTGTCAACAATTAGCACACCTATTGCCAGTTTGTTATCGGTTCGTTGACAAATCACAACGAATAATGAAAATTGTCACTTTGTTGTCATGTCACCTTGTTGCGAATATGACAACAAAGTGACAAGTTCCACCTACATATTATGAATCCCTCATTACACAGAAAAAGGATGACTCTGTGTATCTGCTCACTTGTCAAAGCTATACTGCGCCATCCCGGCCACAAACTGCGGATCTCCCACCACCTGCGCCAAACGGCCCAAGGCTTCGGCCGCGGCACAGCGCAACAGGGGATTGGATGCGCCTAAACTGCTCACCAGTACGCCCACAGCACACTTCTGCAGGGCTTCGCCTACAGCAGAAAACAGCACATACTGTACATAGTAGGGTGCTGTGGGGTTAATTCGGGCCAAGGGGAATGGATAATAGACCCGGTGGTCCTTATTGTGGTCTTCTGCTCCTTCAGAACTAGGTACAGTACTTCGCCTTCAGCAGTACTTCGCAAAGAATAGGCGAGAAGGAAGAGACAATAGGTCAACTTTCGCCCGAAAAAATTATGATGGTGGCCCGATTTACCCCACGATACCCTGGCTGCATAAGTTCATGCCTAACTCGAGCACGTACATAGAGCTAGATAAATCATGTCGCTTGCCTTCCAATGCCTTCTTTTGCTCTGCTAACGTCTTCAGGGCACACAGGAGAGCCGTGAACACATTTATCTGAATCGCCTGCTGTCTCTGCGTGATTTTCGTACTCTTGATACAGTCCGCAAAATGCTCCATTATTTGCAGTCGGTGCTTGGTCGCCACAAAGGGATACACGGCTCCAAATAGGCAAACCGCCGCGTCTGTTCACAATACAACAGAACAATAAGCTGTGAATAAAAGGAACATAACTGGAAAAGGAATTGATGTACTCACTCCAGCGTTGAAGGGTAGTGTGGGGTAAACCCGGCCATGGGGTAAACCCGACCACCTAAGCTCCTTTGAACTGGCTCTTTCAGCAAATGGTGAACCAAATAGCTCATTCGAAAGAGGAGGGTTCGAGGAATCGATTGACATAATATTTGTCTCAATCGATCCATTAGTTGCTGAGATATGCAGCCCAGAAACTTGGGTGGCCGGATTTTCCCATGGCCGGGTTTACCCCATACAACCCTACAACTTGCAGTCACGAAAATCATTGCCTCACTGCATCAGTAGAGCATACAAGGGGGGGGGGGGGGGGAGGGATGTTCGACAGTCGAGGTCGAACTCTGCTATTAGTAGAGCTCTTTTGGTTGACGACCGAGACAACGATTTTTGGGATGAGTTAACAACAGCCACTCTCACCAATCACAGCAACAGGAAGGGGGAGAGGCGAGGGAGCGGACCAATCAGGCGCCACGTCACGTGAACAAAGAGCGAACAGGTCTTGATCCAAAGAGCCACAGCTGGAGGAGTGCAACGGATGTAGCTAAAAAGAATAAACCAGATCCGTATCAATGATTAGCGACAAAAGATGAGCACATGCGATGCAAAATATTCATACAAAAGTACGTGAAATACTACCATGAACATTTGTGTATCTACCAAGATAGGGCTCAAACGTGTGCTAACGGCATGCGAATGCGATGGGTACGTACGGTTCAGAAGAATAAAAGTGTAGCGAGAAAACGTTCACCATGCAAGCGTGCAAACATGAAAGTTAGTGCAACGTGAAGAAATGACTTACGAAACTGGTGTCAGGCTTGCGATTTGGTTCCAACTGCAACAGATCAAACTGCAACCCCACACCCTTTACAAAACCCCATACTTCTAGGGTAGAGGTAGAAAGAACATGAAGGAACAAGTGGGCCACCGAAAAATGGGGTGGTTAGGGGCGCAAAATTTCTTGGAATCTGTACTAAAAAAAACTTGGAGAAAGCCTCATTTTGGTTAGAGCAAACAGATTTTGCGCCAAACAATTTTTCTTCGCTATCTATACCCCTGCATACCTATACACACACCCCTGTCAAATACCCCAACACCTCCAATAGCAGGGAAGGACCAGAGTGAAAAGAAGCACAGAAATTTTTTTCAATAAGTGCGCACTTTTGCATTGTGTAAAATAGAGAACCAATCACCAAACCAGACAAGTGTTATGCTATGGATAGTATACCTTCACCATACAGAAAGACGACAGAGCGAAAAATCGGTAACTGCTCAGTCTTCAGAAAAGAAAAAGCCGGGTTTCTCATCTCATCCGTTTTTCCCTTACCGGTTGCTCAATATCTGTATGATCCGTATCCTGCAGATGCGCTCCCAAAAGTCTCCGGTCGTCGGGGTGACACAGCGAGGACAATAGGGATGTGACGGTTCCTGGACCAGTTCCGGAATCTGTGAGACTCACCTCTGCCACCAGTTCACGCAGTAAGCCAGAGAAACAGGCTGTACAGAGAAAACGCTCATTGCGCGCTCTAGTTAGCCTAACTTATTGCAGCTACTTTTTCACTACGATGTCTTACATTCGTAGTATTTCGGAGCGATCTGTGCCAGGGCTTGGTACAGTCTTAATCGGACCAACGCGATGCTCGGACGCAATTGGCCCCCGTACTGCCTGCTTAGAGTTGGCATACTACAACAGAACCGAGCATCCGGCTCATACTATACATAACATTGTACGTACGTACGTAAGCACGCAAGCAAGAGCAAAGTAATGCGACGTGCCGCGTTCCGTATGGCGATAGCCGGGCCCCGAAAAGCGGGGAGAGAAATAGGACCGAACGGGAATCGAACCCGCTACCCTCGGTCACAGCGGTGGACGTTTAAGCACACGACCACGTGCCGGTCCAGGGACAGATGGATAAACTCGCCTTACATACCTAGAACTATAGTTTACGTACACTACTGGCCTCGGACGCTATTGCCATACGTACGCAGTACGTTACAGTAAATTAGCAACCGGGCTGTACTGAGCTAGCATGTTGAGCGCTGCATCTATCGGACCCAGAACTCTTCGCAGCATATCGTCCGAGATCAAAGGCTTGCAGTAAATGAACAGGCTCGCCATTGCTGCAAAACAACGTAACGTACAGAAGAATCAGTACGCCATTCGCATACATTTACCAGGAGAATACTCCGGCATCTGTACATACAATACATACCGGATAATGCTCCGGCTCTAGCTTCCAAGGTGACTTGCCAAGTGAACGCGTCTCCCCTTTGTTTCTCAGCCTCTGCCTCTTTCGCACTGCGAGGAAAGGCGCTCTTCCACAGCAAAAGTAATCGAGGTAAATGACCACGTACCACGGACGTACCTGTAGCAAAGCGACCATATATTCACCAATTGCGCTTAGAGTTACTTTCGGGTTTTCGCCATCTGACCCTTTGTATGTTACCCCTTTCTCAGGTGCAAAATCCAACGGTAAGTAAAGCAGTTATAGGCCTATGTAATGTACGTAGGGTACTAAGGGGTAAACCACCAGGCCAAGGGGTAAATCCGGCCACCAAAGCTCCTTTGAATTTGCTGTTTCAGCAGATTATGAATCAAATATTGTAAGGGGAGAAGTCAAAAAATCAATTTTTATCGTATTGGTTGCTAACATAAGCAGCCCTGAATTTTAGGTGGCCGGATTTTCCCAGGACTGTGTTGTGTTTACCCCATGCTACCCTACTTACCTAACGTGCAGACGGAGGCTAGTAATGCCCATCCTGCCTGAGTTTTCACCGTTGCTAATCGTGTGGTCTGCGTCGCAGTACGTAGCAACTCTTCCGCAGCGTTGAATACTTGACGACCTGCAGGAAAACATACTGTACAGTTACGAAAGGCAACGATAATGGGCAGTAGGGAAACGTGGGGCAAACCCGACCATACCCGATCACCGTACTTTCGCGGTGGTAGGCAGATTCCTACCAAAGGCCGGGTTTACCCCGCTGTACTATGTCAGTACTGCGCCCACACACGTGGTAAGTAAGCTCACGGGGGAATTCTTCGGAAGTACATATGTGATAAAGCATAGGGAGGCCGGGAATGAAGAAGGCCGGAAGAAGGAATGAATGAGGCCGGAGTGAAAAGGATAATTCACCGGGAGTTTGAAACTCACCACGTGTGAACACGCGAGAAAAATTTCGCTCGTGGGAGCAAAGTGAGAATGCTCTACACGAAAAATAAAACGAGAAGACTATCAAACTCACCACGTGTGTAGCTCACTTGTGAAATGCAAACAACGTACTTACAGCAGATAGGACAGACGTAATCGTACCAGGAATGCATACTATAATAGGTAGGAATAATCATTCAACTGAAGCGTTTCCGTACAAAACATCACAGCGACCAAGTAGGGTCGCACCTGTGGAATCCGTAGGTGTGGAATCCGTAGGTGTGGAAGTTCACTTCCGTAGGCGTGGTTAAAGACCGAAACGGGCCTGACAAATCGCCGAGATCTCCTCACCATTCGATTCGTCGTCGCGTGGGCATCAATTTGCGCCAGATTTTGTCTTTCTAGCTGCTCTGTACGCCGAGATATTTCAATTTGCAGTTTTGGTTTTCCCCTTATTTTACTCTGTGACAAGGACATCTTTTGCGTTGCGCCGTCGTCTTTTTTCCGGTCGCGCTTCGCTCGCGCAGACGGCGGAGAGCGAAGAGAAAACGAAAGAAACAAAAAATACGACGGCGCAACGCAAAAGATATGCTCGTCACAGAGTAAAATAAGGGGAAAACCAAAACTGCAAATTGAAATATCTCGACGTACAGAGCAGCTAGAAAGACAAAATCTGGCGCAAATTGATGCCCACGCGACGACGAATCGAATGGTGAGGAGATCTCGGCGATTTGTCAGGCCCGTTTCGGTCTTTAAGTCAACTTCCACACCTACGGTTCCAAAGGTACGGATTCCATAGGTACGACCCTACTTGGTCGCTGCGATGTTTTCTATAGAAACGCTTCACCTGTTTATTTTATTACCCCCACCTATTATAGTATACATTCCTGATCGTACCTTTCCCGTAGGGTATCCCCAAGGGGCACTGGTAGGAACCGCCCAACAAGGCGCTCAAACCCAAGGAATAGCCGGAAATCGCATCCGCGGAAGCCTTCATGTGATCCAATCTAAAAAACAATTGAATAATGACACTGCAAATACAGAGGCGTAACAACATGACATGCATGATAAGATATCCAAAATCTACGATTACTATGTCCATCGTACGTACTCGAATCACATTACATACTGCAACTGTAACACCATTAGCATGCACGTTACAGTAACGCATTTCATTACACCCCAATACAATATCATCTGATCTAATACTACATGTAATGTGATGAGTAGTAATACAATATCCTACATGTACATACTGTACGTACATCTTCCACATCTACTGTACGTTACGTACGTACAGTATGTACATATTGTGTGTACTTGTACATGTACCTGCAGCTTGTACGTACGTAGGCCTATTCGCCTTGCCCCATAAGAGGAGGTGCCGTTTTCGCCCTCCTCGCAGATTTTTGAGCTGCAGTTAGCAAACGCGTAAATAAAGCCGAAGCAATTACTTTTTGCAATTCTGGTATATTTTTGACAAAGTAATTGCTTCGGCTTTATTTACGCGTTTGCTAACTGCAGCTCAAAACTCGGCGAGGAGGGCGAAAACGGCACCTCCTCTTATGGGGCAAGGCGAATATGAAAGGAAGATCATCAGCCTATTATACAGTACTATTGCAAATTTGCTACAGGCCGTGGTACGTACCGATTGAGGCATCGATCGATCAGAGGCGTGAGTTGCGACGGAACCGCGGCGGTGACCGCTCGCAGGCACCACGCGGCAGACACGCGAACGCTCGCGCACGGATGCAACAGACCACCGAACACGGGCTCCAGCACGCCTATAATGCAATCTCAACCCACGTAGAAAGAACGACCTACATTGGGGCGCCACACACGTACGGGCACCGAGAAAGCTCCGAGCGAATTCGGACTGAGTTCGGTTCGGAGTGACTTCGTTTCAGGCGTCTTCGAATTACAAACTCGGTTGTTCAGACGCACGTTTGGAAAAACGGAGTGAATTCGAAACGAACTCGAAAATTTTACATGTTGAAGCATTATAGTCAGCGCTCCGAATTAGTCGGAGCGAATTCGGAGTTCACGTGTGCTGCGCCCCATTATTAGGTGGACAGGTTTACCACATGGTACCCTATATGTGGTGCACCTTACTTACTGTACCTGATGCCTCAGTGAACAACGGTGTAGCAGCAGTGCCAATCTGTTGAACTAAAGCCGCCAACTCTTGCAAGGCGCAGATTAGTACGTGCTGAGCGGAGAGAATTTCCGGCGATAGCGTTCGATCCATCCCGCCCTCAACGTTGAAATCTGAAATTAATGACATTTCGCGTCATATGCGTAAAACCCCGCGAGGGAAAGCAAGCCTGGCCAGAGAGAGTTCGCCTTAGGACTCAAGTAATCCTGCGTAGCTTAAATGTACAATATCTATTTTACGCAACGCGCCTTGAATGCCATAGCAAACTCCTACTGCCCAGAGTATTAACCATGCAATAAGAGCCGTGTTTGGTCGCGAGGCGACCCCTCTGAACTAACCTTGATTTTCAGTGCAACTGTTGATCGGTAGTCGACGCGAAGGTCGGCGCGGAAAGAAACAAACGACCAAGAACGACGACGGCGCCGACCTTCGCGTCGACTACCGATCAAAAGTTGCAGTGAAAATCAAGGTTTGTTCAGAGGGGTCGCCTCGCGACCCAGCACTGGCTCTTATCGCACAGGGTGAATAGCCTAAACAACCCCACCCTCTCCATACGCGTTTCTTCATTACCAATGGCGTTGAGCTGTTCCGCCAGAATCTGACCGAGTTCCTTGCAGGCGGATTTCTGCGCCTTACCGCCCAGTACGCGCCCTAGCGTCTTGCGCAGAATGTAGAGGATGCAGCGACGCACGTAGACGGCTTCCAGCCAGCCGGCACCTCCATTGCTGGGTGGTACGTTGGCCAGACTGAGCACTAGGCGAGTGAACGCGCCCAGGTTGCGCTCCAACCACGCAGCGCCGAGCGTACGCACGAATTCCACGTAGGCCTGTAAAATACAGCAACAGTAGTGGGCTATAGCTAAGGGTACAAGTAAGACTTCACCGCTCACCACGCCTCTAGCGGGTTCAAAGCGAAACACTATTCTTATTTTCCAGCAGTGTTGCACAAGGAAGGAAGGAAGGAAAAGAAGGGAAGGGAGGCGGGAGGTGGGCCTTCGTCAGAAGGCCTCTCTAGGAGTACATGGCCTTGCGCAGTGCGTGCTCTAGGCGTTCATGTAGCGTCTTTGTCGCTTCGTCGCTTCTTTTCTATTCCTTCCGCGCTTGTCGTCAGGTGGCGTGGTGAGCGGTGAAGTTCTACTTGTACCCTTAGCTTTACACTCGTGGTGAGTAAACTCACCGTGAATTCACCGGCATCCCTATGCTTCATCACATACTTACAGGGAATTTACCGTGAGTTTACTCGCCTCGTATGTAGCGGTGTTTTCTTTCTCTGCTTGTCGGTGGCTTAGTTTGAAACAAGCACGTAAGAATTGTATTGCCAAACGTGCGCAGTGCGTAACAACAAAATTCAGGAAGACAAACTTCCGTACAAAAGCAACGCCGGTCCGTATTTCTCTGGGTAGATTGGCAGTGATGCCAGAACTGCTTCTCAAGAAGCCCGAATTGCCCCTCAGAAATCCTCCAGCCAATAGACAAAGTGCATCCTCCAGGGATAAAGCTCTGGTTTGTTGCTGAGTTGAGGAAGACGCGGACTGAGTTTGCGATAACATAAGCTGGCGTCCTGAAATATAACAGAACAACAAACTATGTACGTACGTACTGTACTTACCCTATAAGTGTTGCCTTTGGGCTGTTCATAGTGCTGTGCAATTTACATGAACTCCTGTAGAACAGGAATACATGAAATGAGAAGAAAAATTCGTCAACAAATGTCCATTTTCAAAGGTCCAAAGGCACTACCATACTACACAACACTGCGCACGTAACATTTACCAGTGACTTTTGGATTATGAGCTGCAGCCAGTAAGGTCCCCAACAGTTTTGCCACGGCCCGCCGTACTTCGTAGTTGCTGCCTTCCAATGCCTTCAGACTCAGAGATACCACATTCTCCAGTTCAGTGGACAGAAGAAAGACGGCTTCGGGTACCATGGCTGTCAGGCACTGCAACAACCATTACATAATAGCAATAGGGTACTGTTGGGTAAACCCGGACACGGGGTAAACCCGGACACGGGGTAAACACGAACACCTAAGCTCCTCGCTGCTTCAGCAACTGATGAACAACATGGTAGCTCATTTGAAAAAGGGCCTTATCTTGCTTACCCCACAGTACCCTACAGCTTACGTTGTCATATGCACAAGAAAACAATCATTCGAGAACGTTGAAGAAAACTACAAAAGTTAAAGATCCTTCTATCCAGGGAACTCTGGAAATACTAGTAAGATACAGAAGATGCCCAAGCAGAGAAATCTTTCAGCGATTAACTCCTCCCGGGATTCAAAGTCTCATTGCGCAACGGGTTGTGCAATGGTCGCCAATCGACATATAGAGGCGTTGCGCAACGGTTGCCAACCAACATATGGGCGTTGTGCAACGGTTGCCAACCGTTGCCATGGTTACGCAACTTCCATATGTTGGTTGGCAACCGTTGCGCAACGCCTCTATATGTCGGTTGGCGACCATTGCACAACCCGTTGCGCAATGAGACTTTGAATCCCGGGAGGAGTTAACACAAAATATCCGCACTCCCTCAGTGGACAAAACATACACGCAACCTGATTACCATACCTACCCCAGCCGCTGCCGCTCTGACAGGCATAACTCTATCTGTCATGCAGGCACGAGTGGCCTTATACAGATCCTTATGCACAGAAGAACCAGCTGAGCCTAAGCCGTAGACCATCTTCTCAAAAGTCAGCATAATCTCCGCTCTCGATTGCGACTGAAACATAATAAGGCACGCTGCACATACGTTGCGTTGTATCAAGAACATATAATTATTTAATTCTTTGTTGTATGCATGTACTGCATATATTTCCCCTTATCTAGCACACACGTGCGTGGCGTCAATGAAACTGTTACCGAATATAGTTTTGATACTAAAGTGTATGCGTAGTACCTCAGCATTTTTGAGGGCCTTGACCAGAATTTGAGCTGTCTCCTCAAAGCTCCGTCCTACCATACGACCCAACTTTTCGTACATCGCACCCAAACAGCACATAGCACACCTAGAAAGCCAAAAGAACAGCATCAGTTTACATTTTACATTGGAACAACATCAGGCTATTCGCATGAAACATTTATGACACAGTAAAGTAAGAATAATTGAAAACCCGACCACCTACTAAAGTACTGAAAGCCATGCTTGGCTCCTGAACTTGCTGTTTCAGCAAAATTGATGAACCAAATAGCTCATTTGAAAGAGGAGAGTTTCATTTGAAACAGGGGAGTTCAAAGAATCGATTGATATCCACCATAGGCAGTAAGGGAATTGGGTTGGTCGATGCTGACCCCGCGGAATTTAGTGAAAGTTTGGATCGGTGTCTGCGCGGTCGTCGACCTTGTTCAATCATCTGGAAGCGTCAAAGGAGCGAGTGAAAAGAAGAATTGACAACAAATGACGTCGACAACCTCACAGGCACCGATCCAAACTTTCACTAAATGCCGCGGGGTCAGCATCGACCAACCCAATTCCCTTACTGCATATGGTGGATACTGTGGTCGATTTTCCCATGGCCGGGTTTACCCCATATTACCCTACGTACATACAGTTTGGTAGGCAGGTGACTAGGCGAATCGTCCTTATTCTTCAGCGTATCATTGCACGTGTTGATGAGTTGAAAGAGACGGAATGTGTCGCCAATAGAGAAGAGGGTGGCCAGACAACTGGCCAATAGCGAGCGAGTAGGCGGACCCGGCCCGGACAGCATACGAGCTGTCAATTGGTCCACTAGTTGCTCCTGACATCCCTTGATATCCGTCTAGAAAAACAGTTCAAGTCTTCGCACATACATACACACTGCGAATAGGGTAGCGTGGGGTAAAAACGGAGCGCGGAAAAAGCCGGATATCTCAACTTCCCCGCTAGCTTGTCCGATGTCCAGTTTTTCCAATTTGTCTGCTCTTACGTACCCCACTGCACCCTGCACCATATTCACGCAGTGAAGTACGTAGTTAGTAGCTGAAAACAATGTGAGCTGTGGGGTACCTACTTCGGCACCTACTTCAACGTGAAAACAGGCAAAAAGGAAAAAAATTTCGCGATTGGGCTGGGCTACAAGTTCAGTCACCAATGTACTATATCTCTTCGCCTTATGGCGCGTTCACCAGACGTCCGTCGTCAACTCATAGAGTTCTGCCATCCGTCCGTTCGTCAACACATATGGGTTGACGAACGGACGGACGGACGTCTGGTGAACGCGCCATTATTCAGGCCACTCTCTCAAATTGCCCCAAGGCCCAAATTCTCCGCGCTATTCCTTAGACAAGATATGTACCTAACGTGAAAGCATGTGAAGATACTGTAACCCACCCACAAACCAGGACCCTGTTTGATCATGCCACCAGCTGCTAGTGGCAACATCTCTTGGATACGACTTTTACCTTTGTTGTCGATTGTTGCATAAAAAAACTACTTAAAGGCGGGGGGTAACGGTACGTAACGAGCAGGTAGTTTCAAGAATGCTTCCCACCATTGAATAGAGAATTTTTTTCTGCCCATGTGCGTCATATGTCAAAATGTTGTAGCTCCTTGCGTTATTGAGGTACGTAATTTTTTCGGTATCCATCTCCCATAGCTGTGAACCACTATGAACCACTGGATGCGTTTTGCTACCAATCATCGTGATTGCGCAGTTTCTATTCATGCTATTATGGACCATGATAAAAGGACTATGATCATTCTTATGCTGAAGTCGAATGAAAGGTGGCAGAAAAAAGTGTCCATGGTCAACTGGAACTGTCCATAAGCCCTGTTCATAAACTGCGCAATCACCACGACAGACAGCAAAAACGCAACTGTGGGTTTTCTGTGGTTCACTCCTATGGGAGACTGACCTCGAAAAGCTTGCATTACTCAAAAACGGTAATAGCTACAACTTTTTGACATATGACGCATATGGGCAGAAAAAATTCTCTATTCAATGGTGGGGAGCATTCTTGAAAATACCTGCTCGTTACGTAACGTTACCCCCCGCCTTTAAAAAACTATGCAATACCTACCTTTTGAGTGACAGGCAAAATCCTATCCAGAAATCGCAGCCATTCATAGATGAACACGGGTTTCTTAGGGTCAGGAATCTGAGCCAGTGCCTCTTCATTCAACAGCAGACTGTGTGACAGCTCCATGATGCTTAAACCGCCCAAGAAGAGCCAATGCGTGTCTCTTCTCCGAAAAATTGAACTTCTATGAGCCCTTTTGCACAATATAGCTCGTTTCCCCCGAGGTTGTGTTATATGCTTCTAGCAGTAGGCCAGTAATTTATTCTCCGCGTATGTTCCTCATCATGAATAGAAGAGAGAAGAAGCGTTTTTTTCAACAAACGCTTAGGGAATCAATCCAAAAATTTTACAGAGGGCGGTCTTGCTGAGCTTGGTGGTTCTTTCACTTGCCGAATAAAGTCTTATAATCGATCGCGTCGCGTGTGGTATAGTTTCAGCGGCTAAGTTCCTATAAAAGAAGAAAAAATAGCATGGATAAGAGTTAGCAAAACTAATTTACGAATTCAAAAGAAGGGAGTGTCGATTACAGAACACAGCGGTTCAATAAAAGAGCGAAAGCTAAAGAGAATGACATGAGCAATAGGAGGAGTAATGAGAGATGAAAACAAGCCTTTTACGATATCACAGCCACAAGCGTAGTACTATAATATTGCATCAACAGTGCATGACCCTGTTAGCATACCATAAAGGAAAGGGGGCAGTAGTGCGCTATACACGAGGTGAGTAAACTCATGGTGAATTCCCCGTAAGAATGTGGATGAAGCAAAGGGAGGCCGGTGAATTCACCGTGAGTTGAAACTCACCACGTGTGAACACGTGAAAATAAAATTTTACGCGTGGGAGCAAGTGAGGATGCTCTACATGAAAAATAAACTCGAAGTTCAAACTCACCGTGAATTCACCGTGAGTTTACTCACCACGTGTGTAGCGTACTAGTGTGAGTCAATCAATCAGTCAATCACCATTATGAAGCAAAAAGTCGCTGTTAGCATAACAAACTGCCGCAGGAATAACCGAACCTATCGTTTGAGTTCACATTACGCCTTAATAATTACTTCCGCCTATCGAAAGCGGTAGAACGTGACAGGAACTGCAAAAGCGAACAGCATACGTGCAACAATATGCATCACCTGCCATCGCACAGCAGTATACGCATACTATTGACATCTGCATCATTGCGCACATACATTGTAATTCACGAGCGCGTAAAACAGCAAAGTGCGAGAATGCAACGTACTTTTTGCACAGATTCAGCTAACAGACAGGGTACCTACAGCGTAAGCAAAAAATTTTTGGCGTAGGTTATGAACCGAACATCACCCAACTAGTATCGCATACAACATGTACTATTTACGTACGCGTACGTACGTCCTCATCTTATCTACGTACCAACAGACCGCACGAAAACATGCGATACGAAAAAACTTCGGAAAATCGCCGTCTCTCTTGAATGTTATGCAACATTTTCTCTTTTACCTCGTTACCGAAAGGCTTGAATGGGAATTCTTATTCGCCCAGAGTCCAATCCGACTTCCCTCCACTTGTTCGCCAATTTCCAAACTTTTGTTTTCTTTACTACTTTACTTTTTTCTTTTCGTTTCATCGAAAAATCCATGTACTCCTAAAAGGATCTTTTTAGGAATACATGCAAAATCCATGGAACTGCACCGACGTTAATTTTTTTCTAAACATCGCAATGCCAATAACTCATGTCACTACACCACGCCCAATATATTTCTTAGCCTGCTGCTGCTATAAAATGCTGCTATTATGCCTGCTTTTGCTTGACGGCTTTTGTATTTATCAGCGCCTTCGCGAGAAAGTGGC